>JAVSBV010112106.1:0-36415 GCA_033117975.1 Parotocinclus spilosoma
GTGTGTGTGTGTGTGTGTGTGTGTGTGTGTGTGTGTGTGTGTGTGTGTGTGTGTGTGTGTGTGTGTGTGTTTTGTCACCTTGTAATTTCCCTGAGCCATCTGTGGGATAGGAAGTGTGATACTATGGGGCTTCCTGCCCTAGAAAAATGACTTTGCAAGTTCGGAGTTGTTGCAGCATAATGTAAAATCATGGGAATGATTGCTATATGATAGCTGTCACTTAGAGTAAGCTAGGGGAAATCACAGCTATTGTTTTTTTTTTATAATCATTAACTAAAATTATATAGCAATTAAGGCAGGACAGACTAAATAATATAAATCTGTTAAATTGTCTCCTTACCAAACACTGTATTAGGTACAACTTCTTGTTTCTATTCTTCTTATGAAAGCACTATCAAACATCCCATTACAAACTATGTATTATATGATAGCATTTTGGAAATCAGTACAGCATTTACATTCACAGCATTCAGCAGACTGATCTGAAGACAAATGCTGACCTTTATATCACTTTTAGGTACACATTTCTTATTTATACACTCATTGTCCAGTTTATCAGTTTTACTTAAATATAGATGCACTTTGTATTTTTACAATAAAACATTGCAATCCATCTGTTTCTTATACTTTGTTAGTCCTCTTTATTCTGTTCTCCTATGTTCAGGACTCCCACAGGTCATTCAATTCAATTCAGTTTTATTTGTATAGTGCTTTTTACAATAGACATTGTCACAAAGCAGCTTTACAATGATACATGAGCAGTTGTCACAAATTGGATCATTAACTGTTAGGTGGTGGATCATTCTCAGCACTGCGGTGACACAGATGTGGTAGTGGTGTGTTAGTGTGTGTTGAACTGGTATGATTAGAGCAGACACAACAGTGTTGTTCGAGATTTTTAACACTGTGTTTGCTACCTTTATCGTGTTTCTCCACCAAAGCTGATCTGTTGTTGCACGGTTTGTGTTAGCCAGATAATCCTTCATCAGTGCTCAGAGGAGACTACCTAGAGCTTGCTGGTCGCTGGGCATTTTTGGACTATTTCTGGACTATTTCAGTCCAACAGTAACAGTGATCCACTCATACCAGTTCAACACACACTAACACACCACAACATACCACCACCAGTCTTTGGTGGTCCTGTGATGGTCCTGATCAATAGAGAACAGGGTAAAGGGGACTAACAAAGTATGTAGGTTACACGTTATATATGGTAAGTGAACCGATAAATAGACAGTGATTATAGAAACATGGAGGCGTACCTAATAATGTCTTTAGTAAGTGTAGAAAGGAGTCCATTTGCTTCCAGAATAGGTTTCTAAAATGCTCTCATACACACATGGTTATAATCAGATATTTGACCATGCTAAGGAAGAACACAATTATATCATATAATCAATTATCCGCCGATTGCCGTTACAGAGCAATCGGTGAGACCAATTATATCCAGCGCTTAATCGACGACCTGATGGAACTCACTTGGGGTCTCTACTATATAAGTATGAGCCCCAGCTTTGTTCGATGCCAGGTCGTCAACAAACGTACGGTCCTTCACTCGCGTCATCTAAAGCACCATAGGGAACACTTAATCAGCAGCACTCTCTCCTTTTAGTAGTTCGCTGCTCGACTGACGCGCGTCGCGATCTACTACTGTAAAGTAGACGGTGACATCCCCGGACGTATACAGCCGACAGATGTGTACGAGGGAGACCTCAGAGATATCGTAGCTCCCGTAGGGACATATCGAGGGTTTCCTGTCCCTGTCCAAACTTGGTCCCTACCGAGTTCACTCCGACTTCTTTAAGACTTCTTTCCTTGTGCGTTACTCTAGCTCACACTTGCCCTCTGGCGTTCCAGGGCTCCTCCGCGCCACTCGATTTGGAAAGCGGCCCAAATCAGTGTCTTCACGTGCTTACTGCACGTCTGCCCTCTGCCGTTTTGGTGCACATTGCAGTCGATTTGTGAGCGCGCCAGCTGTGGGTGCTAGTCCCCCTTGGAACGCATCACAGCTGCGTGACTTTCCCCCTTTTTTTGTAGTTGGCAGAGCCTTTTGCTTTGCCTTTTTAGTTATTTTACCATTCTTATTATACGTCGTGGGCTTCCTTCATTCCCGCATCCTTGGGTCCTTAACACATATTGTAACACTTACTGTGTAGAATCTGGTGGCTGGGCACAACCTAGACAATGTTTACCTATAGTTCAGTAAAAATACACTGCTTACGAAATAGGAATAATTAATTATGTAATTTTTGTGAGTAGAGCACTTTTATGCTTAAATATGAGAACATTATCAGAAAATTGTTTGCAACATAGAATTTCACTATAGTTCAGAACAGTTCTCTAAAACCACGCAAAGCCATCATTAGACATAATAACTTCAACAACAATACAGTAATTTTCGTATGATTTGCATCTGCAATGCACGAAAAAGCTGACAGCAGGCATTGTAAGATTAAGGCAAACTTTGTCACCTTCCAAACAAATCTATATTTTAATATAAGAGATATGGTTTACTTTTCCGATTATGTTGCTTTTTAAATTGCTCCAGGGTCCAGATTTTGTGTATCTTTGTGGAGTGTATTTTGATTTTTGATACAAAAGGTTTCTGAATGGCAGCTGCCCTATGCATTTCTCACTCGTTCTTCCCTTCTCTTTCAGGAATTGATGCAAATATTCAAGATAGCCAGGGAAAAACTGCACTAGATATTCTGAAAGAACACCCAGCCCAGAAATCACAACAAATTACTGCTCTCATACAAGGTAATTCATATCATGTTCACACAGACACACACACACACAGACACATACCTCTATGAAGCCTGTATGGATTTATACACTATGTTTTGTCTGTCGAATACGACACATTGATGAGCATGTGTGGCTGGTGTGGCTTTGTGTGCTAATTGATAACACCTACCGGAGGATGTCTGCTTAATTCTCTCTACATTTTAGCAGGTTGAATATGCTATTCATGCATTTGATGTTGTATTTGAATACTTGGTGGTTTCACACTGGAGCCCTATTTTCAATAAAAGTCTTTCGGGCACGTTTTACCTGTGGGCCTTTGTTCTTAGGAGCCAATCTGTGGTCTAACAGAACACGATGGTGTGAGGTTTACTTCAAGTGAACTGTTGTAAAGTTAACTACTCCCAGTCCACATTGAATAAATGACTGAACCTGCATTTTGTACATTGTTTTAAGTTTCACATGGAGAGGAGTCTGTCAAACAAATAAAACTAATAAAGACACAGAATTATTTTTAGATTTGACTAAAAGATTTGACCTGAACTTGGTCCTCCCAAAAGTTTTTTCCTATAATGTTTATAGGGAGTTTTTCCTTGCTGAAGTTTAGGTCTAGATATTTGTATAGCTGCTTTGAGACAATGCTCTGTTCCAAAAAAGTGCTATAGAAATAAAATTTAATTAGATTTTAGGTAACTTGACATAATTAAGCAAAGTTAAAAACAAAAAGCAATAGTTAAAAATATACCAATTGTATTAACATTTATACGAACATTAATATTAAAAGGTACATTATTAAGAAAAAATGGTGTTAATATTATTTTCGGTTTTTTAAAGATTTCCTGCACAGCAGCTCTGAATCAGAAGGATTAAAAAGAGTTTATTTAAAAACAAACCTATGCTGTGTATGGAAGGAGACAGCTATGTGTTCCTTGTTAATTATAAGGTTTGAGTTGGAACATGAACAAGCACTCACGATGGGTTGGTAACTCTTTTAAGGCTGTGGTAGCTGCAAAATAACAAGACATTGCATTGAAGAGGCACTTTAGACATGAATATTGTGTTTAGTGTGGGGTGTAGAGATGTGTCAAGATGGTCAGAGTTGGCTCAGAGGTACGTCACACTCAGAGGCATAGTGCAACTAATCAGAAGGCTGTGAGTTTAAATCCAGGACTTGCCTAAAGTTCTAAAGTTCTATTTCAGGCCAGCAGTGACATGATCCACTCATACCAGCTCAACACACCACCACATAATCTTGGCAGTGCCAAGATTAATCCACCACCAAAATAATACATTATCTTTGTTGCAAGGCTTACCTTTAATGCTCTGTGCTCTTTGACAGGGGAGGCAGGAAGGGGACCTCAATGAGGTCCTTAAAGATGAGCTTCCCTTCCCTCAGCTTTTTACCAGCTTGCGGCGTCTCTCGACAACAGGGTTTGTCAGCGGGCTGACACCCCCGGGGCTCTGCCTCCCTCGCGAGGTCGTGACCCTTCTTGGTCTCGTCCTGGTCCTGTCCCTGAGCGGTCCCCATCACCCGAGCCAATGCAGCTAGGAGGCACGGGTCTCGGCAGGGCCCTTAAGAAGGGCACCTTGCTTCAACTAAGGGTGTGCCACTGGAACAGGGCCCCCATGACATGCACCAATCATGTGGCTGATCACGCCCTCCTTTTGAAGACAACCCTGGTGTGGAAGACAGGGTCCGCCACTGTACAGGCCGGTGTGAGTTCGGGGTCAATTGCTGACTTCCGTGACCGAGGGATGGCCCGACGCCTCGGGTTACCCCTGGAGCACCTTTTAACCCCCATGTCAGTCTGTGGGGTCGACGGGTGGCAGCTCCTATTACTAACCGGACCCGTCCCCTGACGCTCCAAGTGGGGTGCCATCAGGAACAGCTCTCGTTCCCTGTACCTTGCAGGTCGTCCTGGGTCACCCTTGGCTGTGAACTCACAACCTGTCCATCAATTGGGCCTCCAGATCCATCGGTGCATGGTCTCCCGCTCTTCGCCCCGCCCATGGCCGAGTCCCCCTGGACACCTGCCCCAGATCCCACCTCGGTGCCGATACACGGCCATGGTGCTCAGCCACGCCGGCGCCCAGTCCAAGTGGCCAAGCATTACCTTTAACTCCCGGTGCGCTCGCGGCTCGCCCCAGCAGCCGTTACAGAGTGTATAATTATATCTGGTCTTTAATTGACGACGTGATAACGGACACCTGCCGTCTCTACTATATAAGTACGAGCGTCATCGTTGTTCGGCGCCACATCGTGAGCGTATGGTCCTTCGCTCGCGTCGCGATTCTTTATTTAAAATATAGACGGTGACATCCCGGGCTATATAGAGCCAACGGATTTGTACGGGGGAAACCCCTGAGGTATCTAGAGTGTTAGGGATAGATTCAGGGTTTCCCTTACCGAAGCATCCCAAATCGGCGCTGGTTCGTGCTCACCGCACGTCTACCCTCTGCCGTATCGGCGCACATTGTAGCCGGTTCGAGTCAGCTGGGGGGTGCCATTCCCATTTGGGACGTATCACAGCTGCGGGAATTTTCCCCCTTTTTGTTTTTTATAATTTGGAGAGCCTTCTGCTCTGCCTTTTTAGTTATTTCCCTATTATTATGATACGTCCTGTGTGATTCCTTCATGTGATTCCTTCATTCCCGCATGCTTGAGTCCAAGCCACATATCATAACAATCTTTGGTGTCCTACGGATGTCCTGACCATTGAAAAACATGGTAAAGGGGACTAACAAAGTATGTAGGTGTGCAGATAGACTACAAGTACTATATGAAAAGTGGAACTGATAAATAGACAGTGATTGTAGAAACATGGGGGTGTACCTAATAATGTGTTCATTGAGTGTGTAACGGATTCCAGCATTGTGTCGGTTTCTGAAATGTTCTCAAGCACACATGGTTATAATGAGATATTTGACCATGCTTAAGAATAACACGATTATAATCATTCAATCAAGAAATTCAAAATCTCGTGACTCGGCACAACATTGACAATGCTTGACTGTATCTTGGTGAAACAACTCTTACATTTTAGATGTACTAAAATGGGAAATATGAGAACATAAAATTGTGTTTGCAGCATAGATCACTGGTTCTGTAAAATTTAAATATATTTGTTTTTTGTTGTACAACCATGCAACGCCATCATAATAGTTTTAACAGCAACACAATTATGTCCATATGATTTGGATCTACAATGCATTTAAAAGCTAATAGCAGTCATGGTGAGCTGAAGACAAATCTATATCTTAATATAAGAAATATTTTGTACAGATCATGTTGCTTTTTCCATTGCTCCAGTGTCTAGATTTTGTGCTTTGTGGGATCTGCATGATTGTGGAGTGGATTGTGAAACAAAAGGTTTCGGAATGGCCTGTTGCTCACAAAAATTAGGAGATATTTCAAAATGTATATAACGCAATAAAAAGAAGCATTTGATCTTATTTTATTAAACAAGAACATAAGAAAAGCAAACGACAAGTCAAAGAAAGTGAGAACTTTTATTTAATTGGTGAGAATGCACCATATACAAGACTGAACAATGTATGAGTATCTAAACGATCTCTGATCTTGAAAGTGCAATTTCCCTACCCTTGCAATGCCTCTGCAACCCGATTTGCCTGAAGGTGAAGCTTGGAGAGCCATAGGACGTCTTATAGCTGTTGCGATTTGTGTGAGAGGACCCAAGGATGCGAGAAAGGGCTTCGAACGACGTCTGATAATAATGAGGGATAATCAAAAAGTCCTAGAAAAAGGCTCTCCAACATACAGAATACAAAAAGGGAAAAATACGTAGCTGTGGAGCGTCCCAAGTGGGAATGGCACCTACAGCTGACATTTGCGTGAGTTGGCCGAAATACACACCGAAGCGACAGAGTGCGGACGTGAGCACAGAAAAGCGCCGATTTGGGGCGTTTCCCAAAGAACACTAAGGCAGGGTTGTCCATCTGCCACAACAGAGTGAGATGACGACCTTATTAAGCAGCAAAAAAGGACAGTTTCTTGATGCCACTGGCCAACAGATATGCACACAGACCATACGAAATCAGCTCCATTATGGACTACATGCCTGGTGTCCGTTGGTATGCAATCTGTTATGAGCTGAACACCGTAGAATTAGACCTATAATGAGTGGTCAACTGCCCTCTTCTCTGATGAGTCTAGGTTAGCATCCTGACAATCATTGTGCCCTAATTTGATGTGAACGAGGAACACAGGAGAATCCCCAGGTTATGTGAGAAAGGGACTCCCTCTGTGGTGGTGGAATCCTGGTTTGGGCTTATTTGGACATGGTTTGGCAAATGGTGGATTTTCTGTCTTATTTTATACACCTTAGACAGAAGCGTCACTAACAATTCTAGTATATATTGTTTCAGATATTATAATTGTACACATTTTTATGTACTTTTTTTGTATTTGATGTGTGACAACTATTTTAACCTTAATCTCTTTGCTAATTCTTCTCTTTCTCTTTTTCATATTGTAGAATATATAATGGCACAAAATGACAAAGGCGAAATGACAGAAGAACCAATACGTCATTGCCCGGTGCCTACACCTCGCACCTCAATACCCTCCCCTGCTGCCTCCCCTTCCCTCAGACACAAAAGTAAGTGTGTGTGTGACAGAGACAGACAGTCAGAAAGAGAGAGAAAGAGAGAGAGAGAGAGAGAGAGAGAGAGAGAGAGAGAGAGATTCGTAGTAATCTTTTTAATTTAAATCAGTTTTCCGCGGCCATTATTAACACTACAGACAACACCACCATCTAGTGGCGATGATTGGTACTGTGGGTTATTGTACACGCAATTCTGGTACCACTGGTATGACTTTGCTTTTGATTAATTAATAGCAGTAGTTTACCCCATCCAAACATTTACTACTTGTAGTACTAGTGTTACATTTTATTCACATTGTTGATAATATGACCCTACTAACAGGTACAGCGATATACTAATACTATACTAACTATACTAATACTAATACTACACAAGGAAAACTCTTTCATTTATTTTTTGACTGACACAATGTTAATTTTGTCATTCAAAACTTTACCAAAATTAAACTTGCTCCTGTTGCTTCTATAAATAAAAATGTTTCCTTTTACAGTATTGTTTGTTTTAAAATCCAATTTAGGTTTTTGTTAGATCCAGAAAAGGTTAGGAAGCAAATAAGTTGTTAAAGATATAAAAATATTAAGCCAGCTTATGCTTTTGAATTACACTTACCAACTATTTTATTAATTGCATCTCCTTGTTTCTGCACTAATTTTATCAGTTCCACTTAACACGTAGACAGTTGAAGTAAAAAAAATTACAGACTGTAGTCCATCTGTTTCTCTACATACTTTGTTAGTTACCTTTACTCTGTTTGGTAATAATTAGGACTCCTATAGGACCAAGACATGTCAGGTACTATCTGGGTGGTGGCATCAGTGACACTGATGTGTTGTTAGTGTGTGTTGTGATGGCCTGAGTGTTGTGCTGGCACAGTGAGTGTACAAAAAAAACCCTCAACACATACTAACACACCACCACCATTTTAGTGTCACTGTAGTGCTAAGAATGATCTACTACCCAAATAGCACCTTATCTGTGGTGCTTCTGTGGGACCTTGACCATTAGAGAACAGAGTAAAGGGGACTAACAAAATACGTAGAGAGTAATTACAATGTGCATCTGTATGGAAAGTGGAACTTTATACAGTATAGTGGAGTATAGAAACAGTGAGGTGAACATAAAAAAAATGATCAGTGAGTGTTTATTATGAGTTTCATACATATTAAACAACTGAACGAAAGAATCAAGAATCGAAAGAATACTTTGTTTAATGGTGTATGATAAGCCCTCTTATACTGCATGCTACTGTCAAATCTGTTTGTGAGTTGAACATTATTGCATTTAGAGTCATGAAAAAAAATTATATATTTTAAACATTATGTCCTTAAGTTAGACCGTCGTGATGAAAGAGTAGTGCAGAGTTTTGCACTGGGTTCCTATACTCAGGATTCCTGCTGAACATGCAGCTGCATTCTGCTTTAACTACATCAATTATGGTCAAACCTTAAAGAGTTTTCCAAGAGCATAATGGATGTTAGCACACACCACTACACAACATGGGTGCAACTCAGCATTAGCACAGAGATAATTGCAATCCAGCACTTTACATTTATTGTGTAAGTTAATGCAGTTCTATGGTAAAAAGGTAATGCAGTATTGAGTTCACTGCAGTGAAGGTTCACTCAGATAATTCATTCCAACTTTAATGCAGGTCACTAAAACATGCCTTTAACTTAGTGATTAATAAATACTGATAACTGAACATTTAATACGTATAGGCACACAATTATTCAACATGCCTTAAAATCTTGCTTATGGCAGATATAGGAACACAGGGAATATCAATGACTGGTCATTTTAACATTAATTGTACATTGTTACTTTGGAGTTAAATTAAGATTTGATTCTTTTTAGAATCACATTGGAAAGAACACCAGATTAACACAAAGAAACTGTTTAATGCTACACCTTTCCCTACCTACCATCTTTCTATACTTGTAAGAACATTTGGTCTCTCAGTGTAATATAAACAAGCTACACACGCACACACACACACACACACACACACACACACACACACACACACACACCTAGGGCCAATTTAAACAATAGTATGTGGCTATATATGGCACCAGCATTATGTGCAGCTTTGAACTGGCCATAATATATTGTTTGTGTGTGTAATGTGTCTATGTCTAATCATTACTCCCATTTGGAATACAAATATTTTCTTTTTCTTATATTTTTGACGACTTTACATTTTCCAGCTTTATTCACACAATACAAGTACTAAGAAAAAAGACAACAGCAAATTAAATAATAAAGAAAAATAATTAAATTGATCAGCACCCTTAATAATACTTCATAGAGACTTTTTTAATATACTGTACACAATTATGATATGATGATTTCATTAATTGTACTATAATGGTCTGAGAGTAATGTGGCAATATATCATCATTTTCTGATGCCATTGTATGTATGACTCCTATTAGATGCACTATTTAGGTTATTTAGAACTGACCAGAACATGATAAAGGTGGTTGAATGTTTCAAATGCTCAGAATGGTTAACTTAGAAGGTTGTAAATTCAAATCCTTGTCCCAAAATCGGTCTTTGTGTCAGCTGTGACAAGTCTATAAAGAACATAATCTGGAAATCATAGTTTGAGAAAAGTCGATTTTTAACAATATTGTAAAATCATAACCTGTGTGCAGTTGTTGAGGATGCATTAGTGAGTGGTGGTTGATTGTAAAGTGTCAAATCTCTTTCATACCATGTGCTGCCATTCTCAGTTCATATTATTTTATTGGTATTAACCAAATAGTTGTCATTCATTTACTTAATCCACATGGGGTCGCGGGCCAACCGGTGCCCACCTGACAACTCTGGGCACAAGGGCAGGAACAAACCAAGACGGGGTACCAATCCATTATAGGGCACACACACACACACTGTCATGCACACAGTCACACACTAAGGGCCGCTTTAGAGACACCAGTTAACCTAACACGCATGTCTTTAGACTGTGGGAGGAAACTGGAGTAAACCCACGCAGACACATGGAGGACATGCATATTCCACAGAGAAAGGACCCAGGCCACTCCACCCTAGGATTGAACCCGGGACCTTCTTGCTGTGCGGCAGCGGTTCTCCATGTCTGATAAACCTCTCCTTTTTGTCTCTCCTTCCAGATGATGCGGTAACGGGGGAGTTATCAAAGTTACTGAACGACATAAAGATGTGCCGTGACAGGGACTACTCGTTCGAAGAGCTATGCCAGGCTATCTCATCACACTCTCAGTCCGTGGAGAGCTTCAGCAGTGAAAAGCTCTCAGATGAAGAGATAAACAGCACACTCACTTATGCCAATAAGGTACATCAGCACTGTTCATTTTCACTGTCCAAAAATACGTTCAGTGTTTACTAAATGCTAAAGGTGCCCAACTTTGTATCAAATAAACAAATCACAGATTCAATTTTTGTTTAATAGTTGATTATTCTGGCTTTGTGAAGCACAGCTTATAAAGTCAAAATTAATTGAATTAATGGCATGTTCTTTCCTGAATATGTAGAGGAAACAAATATGGAATCACTCTATCTTGCAGAAAAACAAAATCACTTATTCACCTAAACAATACGGTTAGTATTCTGTTCCAGAATGGAACCTTATCATGGGCCAGCTTTCCTTCCACCTAGGGGTGGGGGAAATTGATTCTTAGATGTATAGTGATGCTGATGTTGATGATTTGGCCTTATTCACAAATGTCAAACATTGTTTAAAAGTTAATTAATAGCATAATGTTGATGAACAAAAAAATGGAAGTCAGAAATGAAGTGCAAACCAGGGCTTTCATGCTATGTTGCGCACTTTAGAGTCGCAATACAGTGTTTGATTTCAAAGATATTTTATGCTAATCATATGAACCACACACCATTCTATGTTATTTCAGTGCCTGAATTTTACTTTTATCGTGTTGTCGTGTTAATTTTACTTTTATCATCGTGTCCTCCGGGACAAAGAGGAAAAGGACTGGATCTGGATTGTTATTAGCACAAAGTTCAAAAGTCAGCATTTCTGATGATATGGGGGTGTGTTAATGCCCATGGCATGGGTAACTTGCACATCTGTAAATGCACCATTAATGCTAAAAGGTACATACAGGTTTTGGAGCAACATATGCTGCCTTTTAAGCAACGTTTTTTTCTGGGATTTCCCTGCTTATTTTTGCAAGACAATGCCAAGCCACATTCTGCACGCATTACAACAGCGCGTTTTCATAGTGCGGGTACTAGACTGGCCTGCCTGCAGTACAGACCTGCCTCCCATTGAAAATGTGTGGCGCATTATGAAGCTCAAAATACAACAACAGAGACTGCGGACTGTTTAACAACTGAAATTTTACATCAAACAAGAGTGGGAAAGAAATCCACAAACAAAGCTTCAACAATTAGTGTACTTAGTTTTCAAATTCTTATTGAGTGTTGTTAAAAGGAAAGGTGATGTAACACAGTGGTAAACATACTGTACACCTGTCCCAACTCTTTTGAAACATGTTGCAGGCATCAAATTCAAAATGAGTGATCATTTGCAAAAACAATATTTTATTAATTTATCCATCCATTTTATCCAAGTTTGTCCATTTAAACGGCATGTCTTGTCTTTGTAGTGTATTCAATCGAATATGGGTTGAAAATGGTTTGCAGATCATTATATTCTGTTTTTATTTAAGTTTTACACAAAGTCCCAACTTCATTGGAATTGGGAATGACATGGGTATGACAGTGACAGTGAAATCAGTTGTAAAGTGTTTTGGTGCCTGCATTACTGACTCCAAGACCAACATTTTACCGAATTTCTGGAACCACTGTGTGGACAAAAAAAATCCTGTACAGAAAAATAGATGCATGGACACATCGATAATTGATTTTAAATTAAATCTTATCACAGCCCTCTAAAAAGTAACCAAATGGAGTCATGAGGTACCTATTGATTCCCACCCCTACTTGTACCATACGTTTTCGATCCTGACTGTCTATCCTGTAGAAAAGTTTTAAAATTGTTTGAGATGCAGCACGATGCGTTATCATATAGAAAAATGACTT
The DNA here is from genome assembly GCA_033117975.1 of Parotocinclus spilosoma. NCBI lineage: Eukaryota > Metazoa > Chordata > Actinopteri > Siluriformes > Loricariidae > Parotocinclus > Parotocinclus spilosoma. The sequence continues at coordinate 12,418 of JAVSBV010112106.1, forward strand.
CATCATTACCAATTATTATATATACATTTTGTATAGATGGAATGCTGGAACTGTTGTCTGGTGTCATTGTACAGACAACTTTGTTAAATCTTTAGAGATGATGTGTTTGATTGAAGTGACTGAGGTGCTACTGATTTCTGAGGAATTATTCATTTCAGTAAAGTATGTGCACTCTGCTCCAAGAAAGACCGGATTGTCATCATGAAACAAGTATTTAAGTGTCATCAGGCATGAGTTCTCATTAAAATACAGACATGTGCATTCACTGGCCAATTTATTAGGTACACCTGTTCAACTACAGGTACTTGTTTAGGCAAATATCTAATCAGACTGTCACATGGCAGCAACTCGGTGCATTTAAGAATGTAGACATGGTTAAAGCGACTTGCTGACGTTCAAATTGAAATTCGTTAAGAGGGAAAGGTTTGGCTCTGCATAAAAGTAATGAGAATAAGAAAACAAACATTCCACTAAGTGTTCACACTATCCGAAATTATATATAAGAAATATGGCTTCATGTGCAAAGTCAAAAGTTAATAGTAAAAAAAAAAACATGGACCAACCACAATGTGTGCTTTGCTGTTAAGGTAATAATATATAATAATCAATAATAAACTCAGATAATTGTTGAAAAAAGAAGCTAAATCTTAGCTTCTGGTTTCCATGGAGGAGAGACAGACTGACTATTATTTCCATTTAGTTATTATTTTATATATTTATAAAATCTGTATATATTGTAAATATATTGTAAATATATTATGTATATATTTTTCTGCATTTCTTACAAGTACATGTTGTGATCAATATGTGAGACATTATCATATATTTATTAATTATTGACTATGTATCATATGAAGACAAGTTGTGAGGCTTGCATTTAGTTAAAACTGTGTGTGTGTGTGTAGCAGACGTGTTTCAGGTCATCCACAAGCCACGAGGTTTCTCACATGACTCACATGACATTAAACTCTCTGTATGTGTGTGTATAAAAGTGTGTGTCTTTTTTAAGTGCCTGTTATTTCTATTTATGTAGCGTCCGACCCCTCCGGTGCCCCCAGCGACTGAAGACGAGGAGAAGGCATGTGGACCATCAGGCTTGTGGGAGGCCCTCACACCCTGCAACGGCTGCAGAAACCTGGGTTTCTCACAGGTATTCTTGCATGTACACACACACACACACACACACACATACACACACACTTACTTATATGTACTTTCTCTCTCTCACTCCTACTGATGACATTTTTATTAACCAAGCTGTAACGTGTCCAGCACAGCGCCATCAGAGAAACTTGCCTGACTTGTTCTTTTATTTTTTTTAGTAAATCCCATGTTCTGTTACTATTTAGTGCGTGTACAATGGACAGGGACCTTCTATTTAGATTTAGTTTAGATCTTACCTTAGTGATAAAAATAAAATTACATTTAACATACAACACAACCTATGATATTTCTGCCTATTAAAATTCTTTATTACTTTTTATTTTCTGGATTTTACATACTGAAGAAAAAATCTACAATTTTGGAAATTTCCTCCTTTCAGATAATCTGTGCTTTTTAGTCTTATAAATGATCACACCTTAGATTCAGTCAGACGCGTACAAATTCCACATTTTGAATTTGAATTTTGAATGGTGTTTTATTTAAAGATAAGCAGCTGACTTTAAATCTAAAAATAAAGATAACTGGCTGAGTAAACATGGTAAAGGCTATATTAAATAATGACCTGCTTGCAGTTGCTGCTGTCTGAAATGAATGAAACAATTTAAATCTGGAAGATGAGACCCAGGAATTGCCTGATGGGATGCCACATACACTTATGCAAAACAAAACCTTTACATCCCTACGAAGGGTCTACAGGAAACTTAATCTGGTATGGCAGTAGTGTTGCACCTGTCCATGGTGCAGTATTACATGCACTTAACGTTATCTAGATATTAACATTATCTAGATATTAACGGTCTCCAATGTTATCTAGAAACCATAACATATGATTTCTTACAAAGGTCAGCATCTGATGTATGTAGCACAACAAAATATAAGCCTGAAGCATTTTTTGGATCAGTTACCCTGGCCTTTATCTTCAATCAGAAATGTGTGGAGAAATAAGTGAAACATTTAAAGGCAATTGTTATGCATGGGAGTGGATCAGTTCTGTTTGAAGTTGCTTGACAGCTGGTGACACTGGATGGAGTAACGAATGGATTTTGCATACTATGAACAAGTCCTGGGTACTGAATAAGTTAGAAATATAAGAACTCATCACAGACTACACTTAATATAGAAGATGTGATGCATTGCACAAAAGCATAAAACAGAAAATAATTACTGGGCTATGCAGCAGAATGGCATCTAGGTATGTAGGATAAATGTGAAGCGCAGCATTTAAACCATGTAGCAGCGTATTTTAGCTGTTAGGATGTAGGCATAGAAATAAATAATGTATGCAAAAGAAATCCAGAAATTAGTCTATATGCATGTTGTCTGAATCATTAATGTAGTTCACCCGAAAATACCACATTATGGACTGAAAAATCCTACCAAGTAGAAATTTGTTAGATCTGGTTCATATCATGCAACATGACACTTAATAGTACATTCATAAAATATTATACTGTTATACATTTATACGTTCCCTGTTGTATTCGAAGAACAAGGATCTATCAAACTTTGATGTTCACAACACATTAATGGAAATGTATTATGGCACAACCAAATGAGATCTCTGCAGATCACATAAAAAGTGTTGTTGTTGCACTTTGGGATGGAAAAGGTAACAAAATAATGAGTAAAAATGAGTTTGGAAACCGCATTTAGATAGATTACCCTATGTACAAAAAAAGGAAATCCACGACCAGTGGTACCCTCTTCAGTACTGGTCGACCAACAACGCTCCAAGAGCAAGCTTTTTAATAATCTGCATGATCACGAAAGGAACAAGACGACTTCTAAGAAACTACAGGCCTCTCTTACGTTGATTAATGTTTATGTTCACAAGACCACCGTCAAGAGAACACTGAAAAGTAATGGTGTGCAATGAAAGTGCTGCAAGAAGAAAGCAACTACTCTTCAGAATGAACTCTGCTGCCTGAGAGAAGAACGTGGAATCAAGCAGCCTTACCTAAAATAAATATTTACTCTGGTTAAGAATAAGAAAAAAAACAATTCTTTACAACATAAGACCCATACATCCACTATATGAAACATGGTATTATCATGGTTTAAGGTTGTTTTTGCTGTATCTACTCCAGGTCACCAGTGATGGAACAATAGGTTCTGAATTAGACCAGGAAAATGTCAGGAAAATGTCAATCTGTCCATGAACTGAATGTCAAGAGAATGTGAGTCATGAAACAAGGTGGCAACACACAATTTGTACCAATAATGGCTGCAGAAATTTAATGTTTTGGACTTTGTAAAAGCTATGATCTTAATCCAATAAAAGTGTTGTCAAGTAGAAGGGATAACTAAATTAACTATTGACTATCACACTCTTAGAAACTGTATTAATATTTACAGCAATGTGGTATGAACAAAGGGACATAAATACTACTTGAGGCTTAGAAATGACAAATTCAGTTTTATTGCTGATTATATTAAGTATTAAATAAACCAATGGTTATTTCACAGAGGTATCATAAATAGATACTTATTTTGCATTATATTGTAATATAAAAATGACAAACATTAGATCACATTGTATAACTTGTAATTGTTCCACAAGTTTTTGGTTTTGTATATGCTCCCACTTAACCAGATTAAGCAGTATGGCATCACTTTTCATAGTTATACAGATGATACACAATATCTGTAACTTCTGACTATTTTACAGTAGACAAGCTGGCAATATCTCTGTCCAGAATTATTAGCTAGATGAATAGCAATCTTTTAATTTAATAAAGTTAAGACAGAGTTATAATTGGTAGTGGAGCAGTAGTGTATGAAAGCTGCCTCCACAACTAAAACATGAATAACAAAGATAACAAAGAATCGTTATGTATCTATAGACTCTAATTTAAACCACATATTAATAAAATGAAAAAAATGTCAGATGTTAAGAAATTGATTCATTAGATTACTGTAATACTTTAGTCATAGAACTACCTGTAAGTACAATGAACCAGCTGTGCATAATAGATTATGTTCTAAATCGTGGTTCAAGATCATCTAGAGCCTTCATCATATTAAACATATGTAATTTAAAAAGAAGAGTGAGCTAGCGTTATGTTTTTATGCATAAAATATCTGGAGCACATTGCCATTAAAAAATGACTAGACCCCTTCTGTCAGTGTTTTTTAATTAAAAACATATTTTTTCACTTTTGCAATTCATTAGTTTTTCTTATTGAATTTTGGTGGAATTTTACTTTTAACTTCTTGTGCATTTTAGTTTTAAATGCTATTTTTGCTTTTGCTTGTAGTTGTTTAATTTTTATTATTTGTTTATTTTATTTTTGATTATATTTGTCTATTTGTCTCTTCATGTGTTCTTAGTATTGTGAAGCACTCTGAGCTGCATTTTTATGTATGAAAGGGGCTATATAAATCCAATTGTTATTATGACTATTATTATTGTTGTTATTAATGCAACTATCATGATTATTTTTTATTATTGTTGTTGTTATTATTATTATTATTGGTGTTAAATGTTTCAGTTAGAATGCAGTTAAGTGTTTAGTAAAGAGGTGGCGCTGTTTGCTTACTTTCTAATGTGCATCCCTGCAAGCCTCTTTTTATCTGAATGTGTTGCTATGGGAACTTAATGGAGGTGCGCAGTAAAGATCGTACTGCAGAATGGTGGGCTTCATATCTCAACATCATGTTTCTATCTTGTGTCTATCTTTTATCTTTGTGTGTTATCTGTTATGTGTTATCTTTTATCTCTGTGTGTGTGTGTAAAAATGAGTGCTAGACAGTGTAGTAGAGAAAGGATAGGGCAAAAAGACAAGTTTGCTGGTATTACATCAGTGACCCCATTAAATGATTATATGTATATATGTGTGTGTGTGTGTGTGTGTGTGTGTGTGTGTGTGTGTGTGTGTGTGTGTGTGTGTGTGTGCTCATGTGTGGGTGTGTGTGTTTGCATTCATTAAGTGGTTATTTTGATGTAACAGCTTCATAGATGAGATCATCCCACAAACACTTTATAAATAATTGTGGTAGGGTATTGGATTAAGGGAGGGAGGGATGGTATTCCCTCCCTCGAACAGGAAGTGTAATTATGCTGCAGGAAGTGTATTCATGTCACATGCTGGCCCACCCACTTGCACCATGTGTGTATTCCTCTGCCTCCATGGCAACAGAAGCCCATGCTGATGGGGGCTACATGGGTGAGGAGTATGGATGGGATTCCTCCGGTGGAGAGCAATATTTGTACACTCCCAGAAAAATGCAACATTTTTCACTTGTTCGCTACTGCTGCAACAGACATATAAGCACATGTCTTTCTATCATTATGGGGACTAATTAATGCTAATCCTAATCTTAAGTTCACTAACTAAAAATCATACCCTATGGAATTTTTCTTTTTTTTTGTCTCCACAGGGTAAAAATGTCAGCTCTTTCTATCCTCGTGGGGACATTTGGTCTTTACAATGTTATATAAACTTGACACACAGATACACACTTTCCAAAGGGCCCTCATGGTTGCTAGGAGACAGAGAATTCATAAAATGCAAGGAGTGGGATATCCGCCCACTTCTCATTGACAAATGCATCCAAAAAGGTACATCACAGCTTTGCACATGACTAGAGAGATAGACAGAGGGGGATCACCTTTCCAGTAGTATGGTCACAATACCAGCATTTTAAAATTGGTAACAGCATTATGTAAAGTTTATTGATACCAGTACCGAAACAGTGGAAAGACATATAAATGAATGAAAGAATAACACTCTAATAAAAATCAAATGCAGTGGTGTAGAAGAAAACCCTGGAAATGTAACTGCATTATATTCACAGTTTACAAAACCGTTTGGGCATTTTGACTAATAATGACTTGTATATCTATAATCTATGTTTATTTGACTGTATGCCGCAGTGTCATATGTCTCTAGGCACTCTAGGTTTCTCCCACATTCCCACAAGACATGCATTAAGTTAACTTGTTAGTCTAAATTGGCCTAGTGAGTGGGGGTTGTCAGGTGCTCTGGTAACTCTGGTCCAATCAACATGGAAAGAGGACCTTGCCTCAAAGTGGGTTAAATGCTAGAGAGATACTAAGGATTTTAGACTGACATACACCACTTTCAAACAATATTTACATAAGAAAAAATCTTTTTAGTTCCCCACTTACATTTTGTGAAAAGTGTAATGCCCGTGTGCCCACCTCTTTTAGGGAAAAGTGGAGGCACAATGTTTAAGGTTAACATTGGGATTACATATGGCATGGATAAGACATCAGAGATAATGCCTGTTCTTATGAATGCTTTCCTTTGATGTAAAGGCACTTCCCAAATTCTTGTCAGTGCTTTAAGTCAGCTCTTTCTTACAATTATTGATTCTGCTATTTTAATTGCATTGTATCCTGAACAGGCACTATTGATGTTAAGCAATGGACTGAGAAATGTCTCTTTGGCCGGTTCCCTAGTTTGCCATAATGGCAGTCATCACACTATTGATATAGATGACTTTAGACATACTGTGTTAAATAAGCAGTGTGTGTTGTAAACATACAATGGATCGCAATAAATTATACTTCTTTTTGAGACCAGGCCATCCCTTATTGCTTAGAGAATATACAACCCAGCTGGGGCCTGGCTTATTATTATCATCTTCGTCTTTATTGACTTATCATTGTTGTCCTTATTGAAAAGCTCTGATCGCCTCATTTATCCTTAATGCAGAGATTGCAGGAATTTATTTTTATGTGCTGCTAATTAATATACTGTCTTCACATAAAGAGTGCACAATTATCCTGATCTAATTTGTCCTGATGTATATCCTGCTGTTTTGTGCAGGTTATACAGACTCAGAAATTGCCGATATTATTTTATGTAAATCTCATATGTTTGGTTTCTATTATTTACACTAATGTGCATAAGATTAACTCAGACTTTGTTTCTTTGTTTTCGTGTTATTACAGTGCTGTACTGACAAAAAGGGCATAGTTCATTTTACATTTGGACAAACTAATGTAATTTTCCTTGTTCAGTAAACTGCATTATTGCACAATAACTTAATTATGATAATAACAACTATTTTCTAGATAAAATATGCATACACAATATATAATAGGTTACATAATTATTATTAATTATATCTAATTATTATTTCTTATTATAATGAATCTCCTTGATGTTCCACAAACTGATTTCTAAATATTCATTTGGTTTTACTTTTCTTGACCACTGATCTTTGTTATTTTTTAGTAATTTAACAATTTTATATTACAGAGTACTATATGTTTCCCCATAATCGTTATCAATCTGTGGTTTTTACCAAAAGGAATATGTTATTGTGCTTTTTTTGCAACTGTAAATTTTTATATATGAGTTCACATTGCTGATATCAACACTACATTACGTTAATAACTACAGGGTGCCTGAATTACGCAGTGATCCAAGAAGCTACATTATATTATATGTAGATAAGTCTGGCATGCAGATTTACTCACACCCATTTCCAATTAAGTCAGAATCTAATCCAAGCTCATAGTTATTAGTGACAAAATGCTAAAAGACATTCCTTCAGGTGACAACCACAAGTGCAATTTAACTGAAGGTAGAAGTGAGAGCATTGCTCTTGCCAACATAAACACACATGATGAAACATATCATGTCGAGTTAAACTTGTCTAAGAGCTGTCCAGGTATGAGTGAGTTGCAAACCCACTTTAAGAGCAAGACATCCAAGATAAATCTCTGAAGGGAAGCAGATTCATAAAAAGGGCAGCATGGTGCTTGACCCTCTTTATGTCTGAGCTGTCTCGTTTCATGCGGAAAGGAGTCAATTACTAGGGATTGCAGCATTCACTTATTGTTCCTGCTTTTCATCTCCTTAGTCTCGCCATCTCCTGCTCTCTTAGACTGTCAGTATGTCATGGGCAGTCTTTCTTTCCTCTGTTTGTGTTGAGATTCATTGAGCTCTTGCCTTTTAATCGGGTGCTGATTTCAGTGCCTGTTTTACACATTAAAAACTGCAGTGCTTTATACTTTTCACATTTCACATTTCAGCCTGTGTATTACTCTCAATTTCCTACATTTTATTTTTCTTACATTCATCTAATATATCATCGTTGTCTCTTTTTCCTCCAGTATATTTCCCTTTTTATTCATCTTTGAGAAGGGCATCTGTCTTCCAGTGTCCTACGCCTAAAACCATACATGCAGCAGTAATGTGAAAATCACAGGAAATGACAGACCCTATTCACAACAGAGTATCTACTGTTTCTGCATGGTGAGAGAAAGAGAGAGAGGGAGAGAGATAGAGAGAGAATACAACCAGTATAGTATAAAAAGAATCAAAGCAGGAATATACTTGAAAACAAAAAGAAGCATATCTTACCACATAGCAGAAGAATAAATGTTAAAAACAAGAGAATAACAGACAAGACAGTGCAATTTTTAAGGAGTCACATGTGCAGGGTTGGAAGCTTCAGGAACGTGACTAAGATTGTTTCCTATCTGGGATCACTACTAATTACTGAGCAGCGCTGCTTCTGTTTGCTTGTTTGCTTCCTTTTTGCACAAAGTTCCTCTTTAGCCCTATCTCTGTCAACAGATGAGAGTGAGAGAGACAGAGAGCGAGACAGAGATAAAGAGACAGGCAAATGAAAATTGGAAGTGTTCTTGGGCGGCTGGATAATGCGAGGACATGTAGTACTAAGAATGAAAGTAAGACTGTAACTTCAGTGTGCAAGACAAAGGAACTGTTCAGATATTACTGGTATGAACTATTTTACATGACTTTGTGAGAGTGTGTTTGTCTGTGTGTGTGTGTGTGTCTGTGTGTTTTAAGCTGTATTAAGTAAACTCTTTTGAGCAGAATAAGTATTTTGATCTACAAAATAATCTTGTGACTCCATTTTCCAGATTACTACCAAAATCATATTATTGAAACTGTTCTACATTTTAAAATGGCCTGCTTATATTGTACTGTGTATGGGTGAAATCTCGATTGCCTATCGTCTTGTAATAGGCTCCAAAATGTTTTGTGATTTTTACTCCAATGTATTAAAAATGCATCTTTAAATTATGGATAGTGCTCTTTTACAGTGCTAATGGAAATATTGTGTATCCTTTAAAATGTTCTGTAATTCATTAATTTATGATCTAAAACATCTTCTGGTTGATGTTATATAAGTCATATTTATGCAGAACTATAGAACATTTTATAGGGTTCACAAACTTTCAGTACTGCTGGAAACTCTCCACAGGTGTCTGACTGTACCCGTGTGGGCTCTGCCTGTGACTTTTGGCCACCTTATTACTGTTTGTAATATTGTATTAAACCAGTCTTGGTTCATCTAAAAACACTGACTACACTACCTGGCCAAAGTGGGAACTATGAACAGCCAAAATCAAAACATGGATAGTATCATGAAATGTGTACCCTCTTTGCTGCTACGGCATTCTTCAATCTTCTGAGAACACATTACAGTAGATTTTAAAATATGACTCTCAGGTTGATGATATACTATACATTGTCACCCTGTTGGCATGATATGTCATCTTAAAGATGCCTGAAGGAATTAAGGTAAAGTATCTGTTAATGCCAGTAAAACTGTTCATTAAATTTGGCAAATTATTTCCTTATGGAACAGATTGTTTTACAATCTGACGTGTTGGGGATGTGGGATGAGGCACTGAGGTGTTTAGTTCTACCGCCTTGTTTGTCAATAGATATTCCATGCCCATTTGATTCAAGTTAGAACCCTGCTAGCAGTTCATACTTTTAGGCATATAGTATGTGCACTAATGATATGCTAGTGTTGTAGTCATCACTTGCATAGGTACTGTTTTAACATCAAATTTAGTAAGTGGTTTATGATGTTGAAACACTATATCTATTGAACACACTGTGGAGCAATGTAGTGGTCATGAAGCAATCACTAGTAGTGGCTGTAGAAGTATTACAAAAATGCTGGCAGATCTCTTGATTTTGAAACAGACAAGTAGAACTTCTATGATAATGTTTGTATGTTTGTTTTACTTAACGCCACTATCGGTATCAGTGGGCATCTCAGCAACACACACTTCAGAGTTGCCAGATCTCAGCAAGAGGAACAAGTACCAGACCTATTGAAAGAAGCACAAAAGAAGTGAAGTCTCTTAGCGTATGTGGCAACTCTTTTAAACCTTAATTTGATATGAACACACTCAAACTTAACTTAAGTTTAACTGAATTAAATTTACAACCCCTGCTCTTACTTTACAGGCCTCAAAGGTCTGTGCTCAGAGCTACAAAGCACACACCACAGGGCATCTGACAGATCCTTCTCGGAGATCTGATCATAAGGCTGGATCTTTCTTTTCCCAGATCAAATAATTTAGTGCCTTCTTTTAAATTTAAACCATATTCACTAGGAAACGCTTTCTGTTATTACCCTTTTATTATTGATAGAAGTTTGTGCTTTGTTTTATGATTTTTTGCATGTATTGTTTGACCACAGACTAGACCATTGCAGCAGCTGTATAGAACAGTATTAATCACTACTTTATCAGCTAAAGAATACTGGCACATTCTTTAAGCACTTTGGATTGCAGTTGTACATTGCTCTGGGTAAGAGCATTCCCCAGATGTCTAAATGTATAATGTTTGAAACAGTAAATGTATCTCTGTGTAAACAAGATCTAACATTAATGTTCTTCTACCTCCTGTTTTGAATACAAGCAAGATAAAGCAGACAGAATCAGGAAACTCCTCATTCAAAGTCCCTCTATTTGCTTCCTCTGCTCTGAGCTGGAATGTATCCATGTCTTGTACTCATGGCAGATTTTTTTTTACCAGTTCAGAGCTCCAATATATTGTCAGATAATGCAGCTATACATGGTTTCTTACAATTTTGCTGTTTTAACTCTTCAGTCTGTTTTTGAGGTTCCTCATAGTATATGTATGTGTGTGTGAGAGAGACAGAGAGACAGAGAGATAGAGAGACAGAGAGAGAGAGAGAGAGAGAGAGAGAGAGAGAGAGAGAGAGAGAGATTGTGATTGGTGGTTAGAGGAAATGGGTTGGTCGACCTGATTTCCCTGAATTATTCTTACAATGGATATTTTAAAACCATGAAGTAACATAGTTGTCTTTTGCAGTTCATTGTTTTGTGAAATAATCAGAATTTTGACATCTGTATTGTGGCTGAGCCAGTATTTTGTCATCCTGGCCTTACAGGATGTATGTGCAACCTTTGACATCCCAGGCTAAATATTTTTTTGTTGTTAAGAATGTAGCTGTATCACTCTGAATGTGAATCTTCATCACCTTCTGCCCTCAAAGAACAACAACACCTGGCCACAAACCATATGAAAGTGTTGCAAAAAATTTTTATTTGTTATGTAACAATACTTATTGCAATACATTATGTTAATGTATTGTTACAGCTTTCTGTTATGTTGTTCACTCTGTGTAGCTTTTCATAACCGTGTGTGAGCCAAGTGCATGGTCTTGTGTTTTTCCAGGTGAAATAAATACAGAAGAAAACACATGCTTATCAGCTCATATCCAGAGATGTACTAAGATCAAAAGATCAAAAGATTCTTTTGTGTGCAAAAGAATGCAATTGTTAATATAAAGGAGTCAGAATACAAGGCTGGTGATGTCAGCAATGTAGAAAGCTATAGGCAATATTAAGTAATGTTTTCTACAGTTAAGAAGTAGATGGTATTAAATTTTAGAAAAGTATTTATTTTGCCTTAGACATTGCAGGTTTACATATTTGAAAAAGTGTTATTTTAAACTTCACAATCACACAAAAGTGATTTTAAACTTTAAATCATTTTGTTTTTTTAGTGAAATAATCCAGTGTTGTTCATCTGTGAGAGGCTAATATTTTGGGTCATATTTATGCAAAAATACAAAATAGATAGATTCAGTTCAGTCTTGATTCAGCCAAAAACACTGACTACACAACATAGCACTGTAGTAAGCTATACTCATATATTGCAACACCGATGAGGAAAAGCCACCTTTCATCTGCTAATTCCTCGGTTTGCATAACCTTCCTTCTTGGAGTTTCATGGAATACAAAATGAAAAAAAATTTTCGCTACAGTTAAACACTATAGGATATTACAGTAATAGAAAAATACGAATATTGTATCAGGCACTGCTGGGGATAAGTTTACCTACAACACTGAACATGCCATTGTTTGAAAATATATGTTAACACATTCATTGTTTTTCTGTCCTCCCGATGATTGGAAACTAATAGAATATAAGTAGATCTGCCCCAAGCTGTATGCAATTCCACCTGTAGGAGGACCATTTTTGTTTTAATGAGTCACTGACTCACACAGAAAGAGCAAAAGCCTATTCAGAAACACACTTTCAACAAACCAGCAACATACATGATTGTGTTTCGTGATACACACAAGGAATATCCTTATAACATATACCGTAATCCGTGGTTGTTGTCAAGCATAATACTTATGACTGTTAATCTGCCTGGAGTGAGGATTGTTATTTTGATGTATATTATTTTGTTGGATCTGACTTTTTGTTTACTTTGTAATTACCTGAGAGAAGGGAATGCACAATGTACACACTTCTGTACACAATGCATGATGGATTTGCTCAGTGCTTGGTAGGTATTGTAGGATTTTTGTGGTTGAGAGGAGAGTAATGGCAACAACACAAAGCTTGAAGAAAGTCGATTTTGAACTACAAAAAATAAATGCGATGCCAATGAGACTTTCTTTTCTGAACAATGGTTACACTTATTGTGCCTTTTAGTGATCTGCTTGTGTGGAATTTAAAGCTGATCTCTTAGTTACTCAACCTGTGCTGCTACAATTAAATTCAAAACCTTGTTAGCTGACAGTTTTACTTTCTTTTAATGTGGTAATGGACATCACTGTGTTGCAGTGCTGTTTTAGGGTCTAATCAGTGGTTGCACCTGGAAGTTATCTGGTGGTCATTATTTAAACTGATGAACATCTTTGTTGCTGAATAGGGATTGTGAGCCAAAGCAGATAAAAAAGCCTAAATATGCTCATTTGTTGTTTCTATTGCCTTGAGCTGAAAAACCCTAATATAATTAAATGTTCATTTTTTCTGTTGTGTGTGCAGGATTCTAAACATTGTGTGGAAATCGCCCAGTCTTCCTCCCTGGATGTTTTTTTACCAGAGGACGAGGATAATCCGTACGAGTCAGTTGCGACGGCAGTCACGCGCAAACCGTGCTCACTGGATATTCACCTCCTCAACAGCTGTCCACGCAATGGTCAGTTGCTGTAATTTACACCACATACTCTTATTTTAGATTCAGATTTCTAACAATTCCAAGAAAGGCTTATTCTATGTGGCATACATACATCTCCATATAACATTTCTTATACATCATTATATTTATTTTTAAACTGGGTATTATTAGATGTCAGTGGGGTTAGAATAAGATAAATAAGGACATAGCTATATGAGGAACTAATGAGTGACAAATAATAAAAAACTGGCAAAAAGAAGGAATATGCATTTATCTTACCCTAACAAATGTAAGGTTTCACAGGTACTTATTCTTTATCAAAAATTTAAAAAAAGGTCTAATTGTCTAACTGCCAAATGTTGGGAAGGGTATACACTCACTGAGCACTTCATTACAACACTCTAAGCCAGTTGTTTGGTAGCAGCACAAGAATAACATTATACAGAAATAGGCCAACAGTTTCAGGTACTTTGCACATCCACCTGAATTGGGAGAAAATAGATTTTTGATGTCAGTCTGACCAGTCATTTCTAATGACTAGCAGTTATTTGCGCATTACTAAATTTACAGTTTGTTTTATGTCACGACCCCGTCACTTTTGGACTACACCAAAGCATCTCTCACTCCCACCATGTCATGCTCCTTCATTGTAACTTGTATGCGCACCGGCTCCCCAACATCTGATGCACACACACTTTTTTGAAGTTTTATCAACCTTGCAATGCATCTCTTTGAATCTGATCATTTTTCTTGCACTCCAGCTGCTGAGCTTGTGTATAAATCTAGCTTTGTTCCATGGAATCTACTTTATGCTTTGTGTGTTTGATTATCGGCCTGGATATACTGTAGTTCTGTTTTTTTACTTAGGACTGGTTTACATTATTGTTTTTGCTCAGCTACTTGTATTTCTGCCTCATCTGTTTGAATACATTTTTCTGCTTTGGCTCTCTTCATATGCCACCAATTTTTGCCAGTTAGGACACCAAGGCATCCAACAATAGCTAAATCATACAATTATTAATAATGATTTAAATATCATAATTCAACGTTTATAAACTTCTAGTAAATATGTTCAGCTTTAAAAAGCTACCCATGATATTAAGTATTAGTTGCAAGTGTAACATTAAAAATACAAATAAAATAAAAGTACAAATAAAAATACATTCAAACCTAAAGGCTAGCATTAACCATGTAACCAGTTTGACCATTCAGTCTTGCCCACTCACAGTAACAAACTGCAGCCTACAGGCATTACTTGATTTAGTTTTTTTTAAAAATAATACCAGTCATATATTACACTATAACTCATCGAGTGAAATGCATTAGAAATGTGAAACCTTTTGGTCTTATTATTTTTGGTCTATAAATTTATTAACAGTACCACTTTTCCTACTGGACATTGATGCTGACAGTACATATCCTGTTCACACATAGGCAGTAAATGACTCAGAGATAGATTAATACCCTATGACCCACAAGAAGCAAACAGTACTGAACTGAAATGAACTGAACATGTGTACCTGTGATCATTTTTTTTCATACCCAGCTCAAGAATTTGCACTCAGAATGATGCAGTAAAGACAAATCATCCAGTAAGCAGTAGTTCTGCAGGTCAGGATGAGAGGATGAGAGTGGTTAGTGACAAAGAATGGTCAGACTGGCTGAAATTTCGAGAACAGCTGTAGTAACTTAGGCAACCAATCTGCACAATAGGGGTGAACATAAAATAATTTTACAACTAACATGTATATGTTTAGCATGTCGAACATTGAGGCAAATGGGCCCATCAGCCAAGAGCAGAAAGCTGAGACTGTAGTGGCATAGGCTTAGCAAAACTGAACAGTTGACCGAGGTACACAAAACGTGGGTCATCATTCAACATCCAGTGAATGAATCCATGGACCTAACCTGCCTTATGTCAACAGTGCTGGCTGATGGAGGTGTTATAATGGTGTGGGCAATGTTTTCTGTGGTTGTTAATGCCTAGTAATAATGAGTCATCACATGAATGCAGTATCAAGCTATAGTATCGTTGCCTTTTCATTACTACAATTCAAATCTATGATGACTATTTCCAGCATAATAATTCATGTCACAAAGCAAAAAACCTATTAAATAAGTTTCATGAACATGACAATGAGATCAATGTTCTTAAGTGGCCTTCCCAGTTGGGAAGATTTGCAAGTGTGAGAATGTGCATCTAAAAAATCTACAGGAATTGCATGATGTAATCATGTCAGCATGGAGCAGATTCTTGTGGAATCCATGATACAAAAAATGATTGACCTACCCAGTATTTGAATAGTGCTCCAATAAAGTCAGTGTGCATAAACTTTCCCACCCTTAAATGGCCACTCCAGAACCTTCACTTTTTTCTGCTGTAGCCAATGACAGTTCGACTTGGCCTTGTGTTTTGGATCATTGTCATGTTGGAACATCTAAGTGTGTCCCATGCGCAGCTTCCGGCTGATGAGTGCAAATTTTCCTCCAGTATTTTCTGATGAAATGCTGAATTCATATTGCCATTAATTTTGACCAAGTTTCCTGTGCCTGTGCTAAGCATCCCCAAAAAATCAACGACCCACCTCTGTGTTTTACAGTAGGGATGGTTTACTTTTCATCGGTTCATAGGTTGACTCCTCTCTAAATGTAGGGTGTATGGTTGTGGCCAAAAAGTTCAATTTTGGTAGCATCAATAAAATTTATTTTATTCCAAAAATGTTAAGGTTTGTCTCTGTGCTGTCTGGCATATTGTAAGTGGGCTGCTTTGTGTCATTGGTGAATTAATGTCTTTCTTCTAGCGACTTGACCAAGCCACCCATTTTTCTTTAAGCACCTCCTTATTGAAACAGCAACACCACTTCTTTTCAGAGAGTCCTGTATGTCAGCTGACATTATCTGTGGGTTTTTCTTTGCATCCAGATCCAAAATTTTCCTGGCAGATGTTGCTTAAATTGTTGTTGGTCTACCTCACCCTTTCTTGGTTTTAACAGAATCCCTCATTTCCACTTCTTAATTTAGTTTGAACACTGCTAATTGGCATTCTTAATTCCTTGGATATCTTTTTATATATGTTTTATGTTTTATAAAGTTAAACTATCTTATTTCACAGATCCTTTGATAATTATTTTGCTTTCCCCATGGCTCATAATCCAACAACGTCAGTGGCAACGCTGTCAGGAACTGTCAGTGGGTCTGTCAGGAACCCATAAACTTGCTGACTTTTTATACACACACACTAATTACAAGCAAATAGATCAAATAGATTTTAGAAGCCATTTAAACATGTGTGTCAATTTGTGCGTATGTTATAATGCCAAAACTTTCAGGGTATGTAACCTTTTGATCATGGTGATTTAGGTAGTTTCTGTTGTCATTATGATTAAAAAAGGGCAAACACAATTGTTTGCTAATAAATGGCTTCACCAACCACTTATCATGAATTAAAGTCCAGGTTTTTGTATTATCATAAATATCCTATTTAAAAAAACTAAAAAATTACAAACTTCACAAGGGGAAGGAAACCTACCAGAACAATTGTATATTCTTGAATGCTGCCAGATCAGTTGGTCAGTCTTTACCCATTTTTCTGAAGGCTTGCAAAGAGTCATGCCAGGTAACATATACTACCTACTTCAAATCAGATCTTGCCGGCGACTTTCACTTTGCATGGTAGAATAGATGGAGCAACGAACTGTGTTCACTGACAATGATTTTCTGAAGTGTTCCTGAGCCCATGTGGTAATATCCATTACAGAATTATTTTAGTTTTTAATGCATTGCCACCTGAGGGATCGAAGTTTCACGGGCATTCAAAGTTGGTTTTGACTGTAGATAAAATCTGTAAATTTCTTGCAATGGCATGATCAGAAACGTTGTTCTTTAACTGTTGGACTATTTGCTCACGCAGTTGTTCACAAAGTGAACATCGTCCCATCTTTGCTTGTAAACGACTAAGCCTTTCAGGGACTCTTCCCCACCCAATCATGACACTTAACTGTGGAATGTTCCAAACAGGTGTTTTTTCATTTCTCAACTTTCCCAGTCTTTTGTTGTCCCTGTCCCAACTCTTTTGGTACGTGTTGCAGACATCAAATTCCAAATTAGTAAATATGAAAGTTTATTCATTTGAACATTAAGTAACTTATTTTTGTAGTGTATTCAACTGAATATGGTTTGAAAAGGTTTTGCAAATCATCATATTCTGTTTTTATTTCTGTTTTGCACAACGTCCCAACTTCATTGGAATTGGGGTTGTATGTCATAATAGTAGTAGTACTGTCATTCTAGAAGTACTGCTGTAACAGATGATAGATAGATAGATAGATAGATAGATAGATAGCACAGTATTAGTACATGGTAATAAAATGCAGTTTAATCTGCAACAGCTTTGCCACCTGCTTGGAGAGAACCGCAGTGGGGAAGTATAAGACATAATGGGGGTCAAGCACATAATGCTCCACCACTAGAGGAAACGTTTTGTTTCAATAATTAAAAGAGTGCAGTTCAGAACATCTTGAATATTCTGTTATGATTTGTGGTGTTAGGACCCAAGGATGCGGGAGTGACGGAATCCCACTACGTATAATAATAATAGGGAAATAATATAGAAAAACTAAAAGGGAGCGAAGCAGAAGGCTCCTGAACACAAAAAAACAAAAGGATGAAATGGCGTGCCGTGTTGCGTTCCGACTGGGACCAACGCGCGAACTGATCGCGAGGGGGCGCCGAAGCGCCAACAGGGCTTAAGGTTGGAGTGAGGCCGACAGTGTGAGCCCAGGCGCGTGAGGAGCCCACGAGTACGGGACAGGAGACCCTCAAAGTGCCCCTAAAACACTAAATACCTTAGGGGTTGCCCCTGTATGCGTTCGTCGGCACTAAAAGCCCCAGGACGTAACCCACTATCCCTAATGGTGCGCCCAAGTGCGCAAGCGCGCCGGTGCTCGGGCACGCGTACCGAATGAAGGGACCGAGTGAACTAAAGCAACCTGGCCACGAACAGCGCTAGAACCCGCACCTAAATAACCGGGGAAGCAGCTGTTCGTAATTAGGTCGTAAATTGGTCACTGGATATAAACTGCCCCACTGATTGCTCTGTAATGGCGACCGGCGAGGACGCCCGAACGCTACAGGGCAAAAGGTAGGAACCCTAACATATTCCTGCTTAATTATTATCAGAAGTTTGCATGGATTGGTTTGTAGCAAGGGTGGTATGTGTTACAGGGAGAGGTTGCAAGATTGAATAATGATGATAATATTTATAGGTGGGAGGACGTGGGAGGATTGGTGGGTGAGTTGGTGTGTGTGTGTTGGGTTATGTTTTGGATCAAGTTTACACAGTACTGTGCAAAAGTCTCAGGCATTCTATGTTTTGCAGTTCATATTCCACTTATTCTCCGCTTATTTAGTTGCAACGGATACTGCACTTAAGTCTACAATTACAGGCTGTAGTCCACTGTAGTAAACACCTTAGTGTCACTGCTGACCTAAAAATAGTCCACCAGCCAAAAATGTCCATCCACTAGCATCCTGTATACAGTGTCCTGTGAGGTGATGATGAAGGATTAGAGGATGACTAATACAAACTGATTAACGTCAGATGATATACTGCCTGACTTTACATCTACAATTTTGAAAAGAAAAATTGGACAGTGACTGAACAGTGTTTAGAAACTCCAGCAGCCCTGCTGTGTCCCAAATAATACATATACATTCACAGAATTTAGCAGACGCCCTTATTTAGAGCGACTTACAAGTATAAATTGAAAAAATTTTCCAAATGTATCAAATTTACATATGCATTATAAGGACTCACATTTTTCTTGTGTTTTATTCATTAAAAAACCTACTAAAATTGCTTTAGGTTAATGAAGTTATGTCTTGGGGTAGCATTAATTCCAGCTACATAATGGAAAGAAAGCTGTCTTTAACTCTGTGTGTGTGTGTGCGTGCGTGTGTGCGCTGCCATGCATGCGTATACTGTAAGTCTTTGTTAGTGTTAATAACTGCACACTGGTAAGTGACTTAATAATGTACTATATTTATCTGATTGCAAATAAAATCACAGATTGTAAATTATTGTACTACAGAATGGCTCCAAGCCATTTACTGTTTTTGATCACCATCTACCCCCTCATCTGTGCAAGTGTGTGCTTGTTTGTGTGCAAGTATGTTTGGCGAAATCAAAAAAAGTTGGGACAGTATGAAAATGCTGAAAGCCAACAAACTTGCATTGTGTCTTGCATTTACTTTTAATTTTGTTTTAGTGCAGACAGTATGAACACAAGATTTCTCTGGTCTGTTCCTAGCATTCAGTGTACTATGTACACCAACTGTTTAATGATTTAGCAGGTGAACTTATCCAGAGTGGCTTACAACTGTCTGGGTTAACTGATCAAGGACTCAGACATTGGCGACTTTGCAGCAGTAGGATTTGAACACTTCTGATCCACAGTTCAATACCATACCTGCTAACCCACTATAGTTCAAGACCTTTCAGAATTCCCACGTCTAAATGTCAATGTTATATTTCACAAGTACTCTCTATGTATGACTTGGACATTAGCTACATGAATGCTACATAAACAAACATTTCACATTGCCGATGTCTGCCAATTAGAGTGGATTTGAGATTGACGTCAGCCTCTCTACCTCAGATCTCTCCATCTCTCAGAGCTGCAACAAGATGTTCCTCTATCATCAACATGCTTAGAGTGCTAATAATCAAAATTTTGTAGTGTATGAATAATGTAGTAGATAGAAAATATTAAGTAGATCACAGACACAAATGCATGCATGAATGCATGCACCTTCTTTTATGAGATGGGTTTCCCCAAAAGCACCTGTATGTACCAAATATATACTATTGTTAGATTCTTGTGTGATTAATGTATTTTTTTCAAACATTTTGCATTATAAGGTAATTTAGGTTTTTAAAAAAGTAGAAGATTGGAGTATGCCTTTTTAAAACGTCTGTGTCATAAGTCCACACAAATGTAATTCTATAGAGTTGCACTCATTACACAAGGATTGCATATTACTCTTGCATTCCTATGTACAATGAATATAGTTTTTTAGATAGCAGGTTCTGTTTTATGTATTAAATGTTTTTCTATTTAATGTATACAGTTCACAAAAATAGTGTAAGGGTTCCTACCTTTGCCCTGGAGCGTTTGGCCGTCTTCTCCGGTCGCCATTACAGAGCTATCGGTGAGGCGGCTTATATCCCGTATTGAATTTTTGACCTGATTCCGAACAGCTGCTTCCTGTGCTATTTAGGCGTGGGTTTCAACGCTCTTTGGGGCCAGGTCATTGTCATCGTCATTCGATCTCCATTCGGTACGCGCGCCCGACCACCAGCACGCTCTTGCCCTTGGGAACACCTTTAGGGATAGTGGTAACGTCCGGGGGCTTTTAGTGCCGATGGACGCGTATGGAGATGGAGCAATGTATTTTAAATGTTTCTATTTATTGTCCTATCAGTGGCATTTTGAAGTTCCAAGATCAAATTCTACACAATTTGTTGTTATGCCACTGCAGTGGCAGCTGCTGTTCTCTCAAATAAGCATGTTGTCAGATCTCAAAATAGCTGTCAATCAAAACATTATTTAGCCTATTGACTGATCCTCCAATATCAATGCGGAAGCTCAATGTCCAGACCAGCTGAGTCCAGCCAACAACTCCATTTATCCCAGAGACGTTGAGCGTTCAGGGGCGGGACAATATCGTGGCATTTATCCAAAGTTTCGAGGCAATGAAAAAACATGCATTGCCCATAGACCTATAAAGAAAATGATTTCTTGAAATCTATGGAATTGATGCTACGGGAATATATGAGAAGTTAACAAAATTGGAAAGTGTACTGATTTTGAACGAAATCTTTGAGATGAATGAATTCTACCGCATTTGTGGTCAATGGAATGTTAACTTAACTGTACATATTTGGCCATTGAATTGTTTACATTTAGAAATCGCATCTGTGCCACTGATAACTGAAACCTGAGTATAAACTGTAACTTTGCTTGTTGTTTTTTTCCTCATTGCTCTGTTGGACCTGAACACCTTATGATTCTCTAGATGTGAACCCTGTAATATCCCTGTAGTAGATTTATGTGTTATTAATAGTATTACTTTGTAATTATTCATGAGGATTACTCTTATGTGCATTACATAAATTAAGTTCATCTTACTCTTTCAAGCTCTTTTCACTTTATGTTTGTTTACATTTACAGTACTAATACTGGAGTACAGCAGCACTTGATAGCTCAGAGGCAAAGCCCTCCGCAAGTAACCTGGACATTCTGGCTTTAGATTGCAGGACTGCCAAAATTCCACGGTTATGTGGCTTGCAAGTGGTTTCAAATAAACATGTGATGACTGTTAGGTAGTGGAGCAGACCCTAAAAATCAAATCCTGGGTCATCATTTAAGTCTGTTAACGAAGCTTAATCTTACTTTATTACTAGTGCATAATTTGATACTTTTTCGGCTATGTGGCATAGTGTGTTAAGTTACTGTATGTACTGTATGTGTGACTGATGAAGTTATCTCATGTCACCTTTTATTCATTTATTTCTCTCATTCTGCTCTTTTTCCTCTAGTTTTTCTTTACCCCCTTTGTTTTTTAAATCAGCAAAATTGCTAGCTGTATTGCAATGTGAAGCTCCAAACATATCCAAATCTCTAAATATCAACATGATCAGCATTAGTTAATTCAAAAATGCTAATTTTATTATGAATATATTCATTTGGTAGGTCTCCTGTTGTGGATTTAATTGTATTTAATAATCATTCTTTTTCTCTCAAGGCCATTCCTTAAATGTTTTGGCAAATGACGTGGAGCAACGTAACCATGGTGATGACTACAGCGGTCTGACTCCAGACTGTTCCCCTCCCTCCCCTGATACAGCGCTGAAGAACATTGAGAGAGTCATCCGCCCCCAGGTATACACACACACACACACACACACCTGCACATACTCCTCTGCATGCATTATGATTTTATTCTGTTCTTAAGGTGAGTAGAGCTTTCTGAGAGGGAAAAGCATTAGAATGTAAGCTTCTAAGCTGTAAAAATGTGCACATACACATACACAAAATGTCACAGTCAAAGCCTCCGCATGCCTACATAACCCCTGAGTTGTTTACTGTCTGGAGATATTGGCCTACATGCTGGTTTGCTGCATTTTTTTAATTGTCATGTTATAAATAAGTGTAATCCAATGTGTTACTACGTCTTCAAGGATGCCAGCAGTGCTGAAATGCTGACCCCCTCAATACTAATTCTTCTTTGCACATTCTTTCTGTCTAAATGCTTGTTTCTTAAATATAATAATAATATTATTTGACACCCAGAGGAAGTGCTTTGTTAACGTGTTGCCTTGTAGGAAAAAAACCCAATGCTTTGGGCTTATGCTCCATTAACTCCCATTATTAGAAGAATTATGGTGGTGCTTGCTGCCTCTTTAAATTAAGTTTCACTAAAATAAAGACAATAAAATAAAGTCTCACTAAATATTTTGCGATAGTGAATTCTGTGTCCATGGAACTGTGTGGATAGACCAGCATAGTTATAGTCTGACTCTGCTCAGGCTCCAATTATAATAGCTTGAGTATTCTGTTTTGATCTGGTACTTGAATTCTCTACTTCTGAGCTATTTTGAGTAATTGCATTTCATTCTACACTGAGCCCCAGACATGCATGTTCATATTGGTGATTGTCATTTTCTGTTTTTGACACAAAGAGAAAAAAACAGACCCATATTTTTGATTAATGTCATGCTGGGATAGAAATTGGAGACAAAAACAAATAGCACAATCAGAGATTAGGAACAAAGGCTTGAATGTGGTGCACTAACGAATTTGTGTTACTTCACCCCGATGACTTCAGACCAGAAGTTTATAGCAGAGTATGATATGAAGGAAATGAATGGGTTCAGTGTGGGACATCTGGGATAGAATATGAGAAGCATGAAAAAGGTAGCAGATGTAACAGTTACAAAGAATTAAAATCAAGCGTTCAAATCTAACACAAACAAGATTTGTAATTTTTTATAAGTTAGTTCAGTCACCTCAGTTTGGGCAGTCGGCCAGATATAATTTTTTCACAATTTCCAGACAAACAATATGTTAGCCTGTTCATATGAGGGATTAATAATTAAACTTGAAAAAATATGTATTATTTAGAAAATGAAAGCATGCAAAAGATTCAACCAAATGTTTTGGTTCTGACATTGATTTTTTATTTTGTATTTTTGTTCTTGGATTCGTTCCTCTTCAGCAAACACCTTATCTTGATCATTACACACTCATTCAAAGCTTTCTACTTTATTCATACAATAGATATTTATGCATGTATGCATGTGTTAAATGCATTTATTGGCATGCTTTGGGAGATGAGATTTGTACTAAATATAGACAACATTGTATTCAATTAGGATTAATCAGTGATGTACTGTTAAAATAGTAAATTAACTGTGTCATGGTATTGGATTTATATTGAAGATTAAGTAATGATTACACTACGGTCATACCTTGGCACTCGACTAATTTGGTTCCTGACACATTTTGTCAAAGACCAGCTCTAAAGGACAAGGCGGGAGACGGAGATGCAGAACAAGGTGGGTTTTATTGAGACTGAGTAG
>JAVSBV010112120.1:0-21305 GCA_033117975.1 Parotocinclus spilosoma
ATGTTAGGCAAAGACCTGTAGGTGGCAGTAGAGGGCTGGGGAGAAACTCTGGAGTTTTCGGGTAGTGATGCCATAGACGTAGAGTTTATTCACGGGTATTACATACTGTACATGTTCTTTGGGCCGATTAAGCGAAAAACATTACACATATTTAATAGGATTTGGTCCGAATATGCGGCTGGTCCCATTAACCAGTGGTCCTATTAACCGGAATAGACTATGTAATAAACCCCCACTGATTAAAGAAGGTCAGCAAGTGTGATATAGATAATTTGAATTGCAATGTGATAATGAACACTTGCTTGTGGGTTGCTATAGCAGTATTGTCTCGAATTATCAGTTTTTACAACAAAATAAAGAAACAAAATAAACCCTTAATTCAATACTGAATAAGCTTTCATGCTGACAATACCTGCATTTGGTGTATTAAATGCGAGTGCTAAATACAAGTGAGTGATGACTGTGTAACTGTGTATTTATTTCTCAGTGTTTTCTGTAAAACTTTAGTTATTCTCTATTAAATATATTTGTCTTATATTTATATTTTGGAGTGTCTAAAACGGATTCTTTGGTTTTACATTATTTCTTATGGGAAATATGGTTTAAATTATCGTCCATTTCGGTTATCGCCAGGCACTTTCGAAATTGATTTAATGACGAAGACCGAGGTTCCACTGTACTACTTTAAATGCCCCAAAAGTACTACTGAGTCTTCAGACAAGAAACTTCTGTTATTGACACTCTATGGTCGCTAGATGGCGATTCTTGCCCTTAGGATATACATTTCATGTGTTTATTGGTTTGCACGATCTTTTGCTGCAGTTTGCTTAAAAAATATATTGTCTTTGTAGTGTATTCAACTGAATACGAGTTGAAAAGGATTTGCATAACATTGCATTCTGTTTTTATGTATGCATTACACAACGTCCCAATTCCTTGGAATTGGGGTTGTAATTCAGTTTTGCTACCACATTTTTTAAACTTGAATTGTGTGTGACATGATGCCTAAAATGTAAGTGACATAGATTCTTTTTAGTAGTTACCGGGAATTAATTATTTATCTACTTCATGTTGCAATTTGTATATCAGTTTGTCATCTACTTTGGGATTGTTCATAGGCTTGTCTGGTGCCTCTTACAGTTGGTCCCAACTGCTCACATTACTAAGAAAACAAAACGTACCAAACCACAAAACCATTTTAGCCCCGTTCCATGGAGAACAGTGAATAGCACAGGTCTGTGGTTATGTCTGTGTAGGACTGTGGTGGCCTAGCGGTTAAAATACAGGACTATGGACCACCTCTGCTACAGTCCCTGAGAAAGGTTCTTAATCCACAATTGCTTGGACTGTTAGACTGTATTAACTGTAAGTCGCTCTGGATAAGGGCATCTGCTAAATGACATAAAT
Organism: Parotocinclus spilosoma; assembly: GCA_033117975.1. Lineage (NCBI taxonomy): Eukaryota > Metazoa > Chordata > Actinopteri > Siluriformes > Loricariidae > Parotocinclus > Parotocinclus spilosoma. The sequence goes on from JAVSBV010112120.1 coordinate 1,408, forward strand.
GTGAATGGTTAATTAGCTAAACACTCAGCAACATCAACTGGCAATTCCGAAGTACAGTACTCTGATGCACTTGTGCATCAAGGAGCTGTAGGCATGCTACACTGTCGCTGGTTTGTAGTTTGTAGTCGCTGGCTTGCTATTTCAGTAGTTTAGAGATTCTCTGATCCAGTCCTCTGGCCAAAACAATGAGGCCCTGGTTAAAATCTCTCTGGTCTTTATATCTGCCCACTACTCTCACATCCAACAACTCACCTATGAGAACAGATTAATATATGCCAGACCTTGACAAAATTACTCACTTAATATTCCATACACCTACATTAAACCACTAAAATGCCTAACAGGGTACCAAGCCATAGTAGGGCACATGCACATACTCACACACAGGGAATCTTTAAAGACAGTAACTGACCTTTTGGAATGTGAGCTGGGAGGTGAAAGCACTAACCACTGAACCCGTGAGTAATCACAATGTTTCAGTACAAACTTTTGTAGCCTACTTGTATCCATGTGGTGCCCAAAGTGTTCTATGCACCTTCTGAATGACTATACATGTCCATCTTTGTACAAATCATTGTACAGCGAAAACACTGAAATCTGTCTTCAATGACAATTTTGTAATTAGCACGTTAACTACCCAAAACAAATAAAATAAAGCTACCAAGACAGATTAAGAACATCCTTTAAAATAGAGTTTTCTACACTTAGCTAGCGAGCAGAAGTAACAAGACGTTGTACGAAAGACAAGTATGGTAAATCGAGTGTACACATTTAGTTTACCGATTTTAATGTTTCCGCTACGAAAACACATACATATATAAAATACCTGTTAAGAGCTTTATAAGCAGCATCAACGTTTCCGTCCTGGACCATTACAGTCCTTGCTAAGAAGCGAAGGTGGCTCGCCATGTTCCAATAGTCCTTCTCAAAACACCGGTCTGACGGAAACCTGCAAATACATGTTAGTTCCCCCGTTAAACCAAGCTACATGCTAACTGACCCATGTCTGTACGACACATATTATAACTATTATGGTCAAACAAAGAATTTCTAAATTTGACGTTACATTACCAGTCTAATACTCATTTGCTGCGTTGAAATGAATACCTTTCAGGGATGTATTTTTGGAATGTGATTTAATGACAGATTTAGCAGCTTTGTGAATAATATACATTAAATCTCAATGCAAACTTTAAATAAAACCCCATTTCACAAACTGGATGGTAAAAAATTGATTCAAAATACAATTTTAGCGACACTGTGACTAAGTTAAAGGATATTTAATTATTTTATATATCATTTTGAAGTATCCCCTTATTTTTGTGAGCAGTATATAATGCAAATGCGCTTTCTCACTAGCAGTTTGAACAAGGTCTTTGAAGAAAATACTGCACTTACAGTCTTACACTAAATATCCTCCCTGTTTTAATGCATGTGGAAATTCATGGGAAAAGTCATGGTAATTCTGTTCAAAATTGGTTTAAAATGCAAAATATTTAATAGTAACTCAATCTCCACTTCTAGAGTAGTTCTAGCTGGTGTTATAGGGTTCAACTGCTCAGACAGATGATCTCTGATTGGTGTATGGCCAATCAAAGTGTCTTCGTATTAGGACATAACCACAGATTTTGTATTATACCTAAATGTATCATCCCAATATTTGCAAAAAGTGAAAATATAAAAATGTTCCTAGTAGTATTATTATTTTAAGCGTCAAATCATCCAGTGTTTCAGTATTTATACCGTTCAGAATTTAAGTCAATTTAACTAACAAAAGAAAATGTAAATATAATTGACATACATTAATTTAGACAGATTTTTAAACAAATCTGACAGTTAATCATATTGGAGCCCATTGGCGCTCCATATTGGAGTATTGCTCACCAGAAATTGGGGTTTTACATTCAGAAAAATTCCCATAACCACCCCAGTGTTTATTGTGCTTTATGCTTTGTGTCACAGTCCTGCTGAAATGTAAACAATTAGGGGTTTCTTATGGCTGGCTGAGCTTATTATTTGTCAGTCCTTAGGTCTTTATGACCGTGCAGAAGGTTCTCCATTGCGTATCTTGCAGTGCCTGTCTTTGTCAGTCTTACTGTTTTGCCCAATTACTCTTTTCTAATAGATCAATTAGCCAATAATGTGTATCAGGCAGCATGCTTTAGGTAGCATAGTGTGAGCTCTAATAGAGGGTTAGAGGATGACTAACACAAACTGTGCAAAAACAGAAAATTTACTGTCTTTACATTTACATGGTGGAACAGTATGGTAGATGTATCTAATACAGCGCACAGTGACTGATCACTATATTTACAAAAAATAACTTAAAAACAAAAAATAATAATTAGCATTTACAGATTAAAATGTTATTGCTACATCTGTGATGTTTTTATTTATTTATTGAATCAGCACAAATGAATAAATGCATTCTGTTAAAGCTAATATAGTCCACTCACATGGCTATGTAGTGCCTTTTAAAGAAAAAAAAACATGTCTGTTAGTGTGAAATACAATATGTGCAAATAAAATGCTAATCCGTAATAAAATTTGCGATATTGAATATAAAAATATATTTATTAATGACATTAATATATTAATATGTGGTATTGGTAAATAGTTTAATAGATTAGTATTTTAATTATGATTTTTCTGGTGCTTTAACAAATTCAAAAACAACTGAAATGCAGTGTCTTTATTTTGCTGTTTTTACAGAACTATCAGATTGCTGTTTTTTAATTGCTTTACATTACTGATTTAATCTTTTTCACTTGGGGCGTTTTTCACTTGTTTTGTTAGACAGGGCGCAATGTAAATTTGCTATACATAACATTACTGGCTCTATCTAGTGGGCATAAAAGAAATGTTACTATGTAATGGCTGATATGTGCTGTGTTTCACCCTTTTGAATTGGTCATGCTATTCTTGTCTGTGTCGTTTTAATTTTACTTGATATGTAGAAAGGGTATATGCTGTTGCAGCAGTATACAATGGTAGATTTTAAGGTACAATTGCCAAACCTGCTCTACTTGCAATGTATGCAAATCGTTTTAAATGTATGTGTAGTTTTGTCCACTGTCACGCGGGGACACGACTGGTCTTACTGTGCTACTAGACCCGGTGTGGAATGGAACCTCATTGAGAGTGGATCAAGTAATGCCAGTGCTGAACCTCCCTGTTTCCTATATAAGTTATCGGAGGGTGATTTCTCTTTACTCGACGTTCGGTCCTGATATCACCAGGATTTCATTCCTCACCTGTTTCCAGTCAAGGTTTTGTTTGGCAACTTTCAGCGTTTTGCCCAATTTTTACTCCATATCCATTTTTTGTGTGTTCAGGTAATCTATATGGCTGGATGTGTGTATCCATCCATCCATCAATTATCTTCTGGTTATTCCACATGGAGTAACGGGCCAGCCGGTGCCCACCTGGCAACTCTGGGCTCAAGGGCAGGAACAACCCTAGACAGGTTGCCAATGGACTCTACACAGGCACACACAGTCACGCACACAGTCACACACTAAGTTCAATTCAATTCAATTCAGTTTTATTTATATAGCGCCTTTTACAATAGAGTATTGTCTCAAAGCAACTTCACAATATTACGCATACTAAGGGCCACTTAAGGCAGTGGTGCTACCCACAGAGCCATCGTACTGGGAAAAAATACAGTGTTTATGAAACCTATATAAGCAGGCAGGAGAGAAACACAATTGCAAGCCAAAATTTTGGACCTTAGCACACAGAGCTGTTCTTAAGGGGGATCAGAATGTAACAGACCAGTTTTGACCCTCTGAACCGATCTCATATATCTGCTATTAAGAGAATGACACTTTATAGGGGTTAAGGTGGTAAATTACCCAGTAATGCTCAAGATAACTGACTACCTTTGATTTGCCATGTGATCTCAAGGGGTCTTTGTCACTTGGTGAGTAATTAGGAGGTGGAACTAGGGAATAATAAAAGTATTTTATGTCTCAGTATAAATTGTTTGCCTCATGCCTGGAGCAAATTTTCCCTAGATAAGTGACCAAGTGAAGCTGGATCAGTCAGGATAAAGATAGATAGATCTTAATTTTTGTTGGTTGCTGGACTGTCCCTGTGGTTACTTTTAATAACACCAAACATCAAGTGAAGCTTCTTTCCAAATAGGGTATTGCCAGTAGATGCCTGAGGCTCTAAATGATAGAGTACACCAGTCTTGCCTGCTGCAACTATCTTTATGAAATAACCTACAAACTAGGTTCTTGAACATCTTAATAAAGTGTTCCACCAGTGCAGCTGTTTGTAGGTGGTACACTTGTGATTGCCCATGATCAGCAATGATCTTAACCCAGATCAACCACTAAGACTCTGATTAAGGATACTGAGTCATGTAATCTACAATGATTAATGTGAAATGATACACTGTTTAGACTGATCTAATTGCCTGTGACAATTCTTTTTTTACAGACATCTCCTTAAAGTGGAATAAATATAAAAATATGCAATATTGTATTTTATATATATGATATAATAAGGTTTGGCAGTTTTCTGCTATCTCCCTAGTTTTGGAACTATTGCACTTGTGTTTTGTATGCTGATCTATTAGCATGACCATATTAGTTCCATGTTCGGTTTTCATGTTGGTTTAGCTGGTGAACTCAGTGAAACTTTCTGGTCTTACTAGTAAGCTCTGACCAACACATCAGTGTCCAAAGCCTAACACCTGCTTGTCTTTGCTTTCCATAATCTGACTGGCACACTAATATTCATTCAGCTCATCATTTTGACAGACATAGAAATGAAACATTCACTCAGCGCAATGTTTCACAGTTGCATTTCACTGTGTTCCTTCTGATCCTGTGTACAAACCCTGCTCTGTTTGTTGTCTTTGCGTGCCATTTCATGTATTTAATTCTATTCTTGGCAGGACTGAATATAAAATCGCTACATCAGTGACAGATTTCTACAGTATTTCCCAATAATAAAAATGTTAAATGTTATTTCCATACTATATTTATAATTTTCTGAAAGGCTTTCTTTGGCCATGTGGTGCCTACAAATTGGCACCTATGTAAACAGTTAAATGAATATCTTTATCTGTTTCTCATTCTCTTTTACTCCTGACTCTCCCTCTTAATGTATGCCTCCTATCCAAGTCCCTCTCTTTGACTCATTCATGAGATGAGGTCAGTCCTGGGTTACTGTAGAAGCAGAAATGGTATCTTTTTCTAATTCAGCTGCTTGTTATTGAATTAAACTTTTAAAAAGGGGCTACTGATGTTCCTTTCAAGTGAAGCATTCAGAGGAAATGCAAGAACCTTGACTGAACCTCTGCCACTGACTCCATTTGGACTAAACCATGCAGGCCCTCATTCCTCCTCCCTTTCTCACAGCCTTTGTTCCTGTCTCTTCATTTTTCAGGGGTATCATTTATGTTCCAGACATGCTGAAATGGAGTTGCTGAAAGACAAAGGCATGTGAGAAGTGGACGCCTGAAAGAGATCTGACACAGTAATTACTTTGGAGCAGGGTATCTTGCCTCGGTTTACCTTACCTCTCTTATCTACTTACTCTCTTCTCTCCCCCGTTTCTTTATCCACTTTCTATCTTATGCTGCTCACTTTGTCCAGCCTATGCATCACCTTTTTAGGTCTATAAAATTAAATGATTACGTGAATAAATGTTTGTTTGTTTAGTTAACAGTAAAATAAATGGCCATTTCAGTGACACACCTAAGATTACATATATACAGAAGGTTATTTCAACATTAGTCATACATATAAACTTAACCTAATGCCAATTTAGAATAATCTATTATCTATTATCTAATTTTAACCCAACAAGCATGTCTTTAGACTGTGGAAGGAAACCGGAGTAAACCCATGCAGACACAGGGAGGACATGCAGACTCCACATGAGAAGGACCTTCTTGCTGTGAGGTGGAGGTGCCGTCATGCCAACCGAATACATATGTAATGAGGGATTTAAATAAGTGGTGTCAAGTAGATAATAAGAAGGTGAACTGTCACAGTAGAGGGTATATACCCATTATGGATAAACAATAAATTATAAGTGTATATATGTAGCATAATAGCTGGTGAATTAAAGGGTAGTGAGAGTTCAGTGCCTGTCCCAGAGCATAGGCATAAGTGCAAAGTGATTGTCTGTATAATAATCACTATTTTCACTCAAAAGCTTTTATTTTATTTTTCTCAGTACAACAAATTGGGGCATGTAGGGTGGGATGTTAATGCAAAAACATAAAAGTGTGTAATGACAGTAGTTTAACTTATTCCATCGTATGCTTCCATTAAAGTTTAATCTTTACAGTACAACTCTTTTACTTCTAATTTCATTATTTTATATTTCAGATATTTTGTTTAGTTTAACAAAAGTTAAACTAGTTTCACTAGTTACAATGATCAGTCAGGCATAACTACCTTTACAATGACAACAAGGATTCACTCAGGAGAAATGGCAAGTTGACAGTGATGAGGGTGTGTTAAAAGTGAACAGGAATGCAGCCCAAGTGTTGCACTGCTGCTATTTCACAATGAATCACTGTGTCCTGCTTAGCTCACCTCATTAGCACACTTCACTATAGCATGTCAATCATGGAGCAGAATTGTTGTGCACCATACAAAGGATACCAGTGACTGCTACTCGTTTACTGGCTATAGGATCTTATTTTGTTTGGCTGGAACTATGGTAGATGATAGTAAACCAACATTTTTTTTCAGACCTCACAAGAGCATGTTAAATCTAGCAGAACTGCCCATGTAGTGTTTCCATTACCTAGGAGCCCTTCAGCTCATTTCCAGATGTCAGGTCCTGAAAGATTTAAAAAAAAAATGAAATGTTTCTAATATGGAAAAATTAAACCATGTTCATTTTAGGCTTGAATAGGCATTTCTTCTGTTCAAGCATTAATTCCCTGGATTATGCATTCCCACAAAGCAATTTAAATGAACTGATGCTGTTTTGGTCATTGACATTATATGAGTGTAAATGGCCAACATCTCACGGATAGTGCTAAAGAAAACTTTCTTAAAAACAGCTTTTGGAAATTATTAGGTTTTGGGTTATGTTGACTAATTTATTTAAGTGGCTAAAAAAAGATTTTGAATATGGCCAGGATAATGCACTCACAAAAGTTAAAAACTGTTCAGTAGGGTGTATGGTCACCCAAGACTGTTAAAACACACTGACATTGATGGGATATGGACAGGATCAGATTGTCCAGTAGTTCTTGTGGGATCCTCTTCATATGAATTTTTAAATATCCCATCATTTTTGTAAGCGATGAACTTTGCACAAACTGTTGTCCAGAAGCCTTGTTTCTGTTTTGTTATTAAAATAATGTGGCTGTAGATGTTTTAAAATGGTATTATTTGGTATAAAGCGGAAACGGGTGTATAATTTAGTTCAACATCTTTATAGTAATCAGACATACCTAAATAATATCAAGACTATAAATCACTCGCATAGCAAGACAGAAATGATTGTGATTAAAGTCAAATGGTGGACAAAGCAATGGCAAACTACTCCACTATCCTGCCGAAATACTTCATGGATCACATCGATGAAGGACAGAAATGTGTGGAGATAGATGATCCATCAAGTGACCGAGGGTCGGTTGCGACTGTCAAAGTCAAATGACAGGAAACTGTCTATAAACTGGTTCTTAAAAGGATGTGGGTCAAGTCGTTCTACCAAAGAAGTGTTGAAGAAGTCCTGGCCCTTACAAAACTTCGTGGAAAGCAATTACAATGCAATTGGGTTAGAATTCAGTCAAACCAAATGTGCAGGACTGATCAACGATTGTTGGAAACGTTCAGTCAGGTACCTCTGCACAACAGGGGATCACATCAGATATCGAAAGCTAAGGGCGTTAGAGAAGTGCTGAAATGAGTAAAACTCATGAGAGAGATAGAGAGAGAGAGAAAGAGAGAGGGGGGGGGGTGAGAGATTGGGGTGAAAGTGAGAGAGAAAGTGTGTGTGAAAGAGAGAGGGGGGGGGGTGACAGAGAAAATGTGTGTGAGAGAGTGAGAGAGAGAGAGAGCGCGAGAGAGAGAGAGAGAGAGAAAATTACTGAGAGAGCGGGCGACTAAACTTAAACTATACTAAACTTATAAATCAAGCAGAGAAAATGGACTGTAAAGTAGCAGACTTTTCTGGAAACTGGAGAATGAAAAGTTCGGAAAACTTCGAAGAGCTACTCAGAGCGCTTGGTAAGTTATACAAATGTTTAGTTCTTTATTTGAATTAGACTATAGAGAATTCGTCTAGACGTTACAATCTTCTTGAGAAGCGCGTTTCATCGCATTTCATTGTCTATTTACCCTGTCCAGAACAATAAACCCTATGGGAGCACTTTAGCGCAAATGCTGTAACCGTATCCTGAAGTCAGAATGACAATAAATAAACCTAATTAAATCAGTGTTGCTTAATGAAGACATTTATAGTCCATAACGTAGTCGATTAGTGTAAAGGCTTTTAGCATGCGCCACGGGGCTGTAATATCCCTATTGTATCTATGTAGCTGAATTAATCAGGTCTCCAAACAGTACTGAAGAGGGTCCAGAAGGTAACCGGATTCAAGAGCACGAGGAGCTTGATTACATCTATTTGAATCCAACTCCTCCTTATTCAAAAAGGAATTTAGTAAGGTACATAGCTTTTCAACTATTTGTTATTTTCGTTGTGAAGGTGTGCACAGCTGGAATGGACACAGAGAATATAGAACTGTTAACACTTTATATGAAGGATAATTTTAGACGTATAGTTTCCTTCTTTAACAATAATTGCTCTGTGTAATATTAATTATTTATATTTGTTGGTTTTCATTTGGCAGCCTATTCCTCTATATAGTCTGAATTGATCGTTATGTATGTCTCGACAGTGTATTCATAGGCATAATAATTTTGGGCTTAATGTCTAAGGGAGTCCAAAAAGTACCTAGAAATTATAATCACTTTCTTTTGAAGCCAGTTATACTACTGTATCGATTATTTTTTGTTCAGTTTTTATTTTGCACTCTGCAATTCTATACTGTCTCATAGTCTTATAATTGTAAATGTATTCTAATTTAGTGTTTCGGCTCTTAGGTGCAACAGTACAGAAGACGTCATTGTCACATTTACTGTTTCAGAATTATTTGCACATTGTCAGTCCAGTACCTGTACCCTCTTCTTCCATAGCCATGCTTTTGTCATGTGTGCAGCATGTGCTTTTGCATTGTCATGTTGAAAAAAGCATGGATGCCCCTGGTAAAGATGGCATCTTGAAGGCAGCATATGTTGCTTTAGATCTCATTGTACGTTTCTGCAATAATACTGTCACCACAGTGGGGTAAATGATCCCATACCATGAAAGACCCTGGGTTTTGGACTTGTTGCAGTTACGGTATGGATGGTTCTTTTTATCTTTGGTCCTGAGCACACAGTTCCAAAAATGAACTGGGATACTGATTCATCTGACCATAATACTCTTTTCCACCGTGTGACGGTCTATCTAAGATGCCTCTGAGCTCTGAGAGAAGTTAAGATCGCTTATGGACATGATTAGCATGATTATTCATGTTTATCGCACCATGATTTCACAATATTCCAAGCAGCACCTTGTTACAGAATGGTTGATTTTCTCTGTTTTCAAGTGGTTCAATGAATGTTCAGTAGGGATTAGGTCAGGTGACTTGGAGGAAAGTCCATGACATTCATCTATGTCCTTTGGTCTTCAAGAAGTTGTTGAAAAGCTTTTGAACATAATGTGTTTGGGACATAATCCTGCTGCAGTATGAATCCCTTTCCACAAAGATCCAAACAAATGATTTCACTAGTGATCTCAGATTTTTGGCACCCACTGTATAATTAACTTTTGAATACATTTGTAATTGGAATTTGTAATTCCTACATTTCCACTCAGATCATTCTGTAGAGTTCAGTTCACTTTTGCACTGGAATGAAATCAAATAAACTAACTAACATACCCCCCACCACAGCGAAATATTTAGCCATGAATCACCATTTCCTTTGCCCGGCTGGAAGAAACAAGGTTTGGTTGATCTGAGTTTGATTAGAGGAGGGAGCACTGGATGGAAAAGCATTCCATCACAATTAGCGCAGTTCAGGAAATCAGGAATCCGCCGGAGACTTTCATTTAAACCAGCTGTGGATGTTTGGTCTGTAAGTCATCATCTGGTGTGTGTGTTCTGTAGGTGTAAATGTATTTTTGAGAAAAATTGCAGTGGCAGCAGCCTCCAGACCTTCAGTGCAGATCAAACAGGAAGGGGAGACGCTCTCAATCCAAACCTTCACCAGTGTTCGCACCACTAATGTCTCCTTTACTGTGGGTCAGACATTCAGTGAGACCACTGTGGATGGGCGAGCATGCACGGTAAAGTCACATATTTCCTATTTCAGCTTCTAAAACCCAGTCAGGTCCAGTTGGAAATATTTACCACTCGTTCAAGGTGCTTAAAGACATTTAACATAAGTAACAGGATATATTTTAAGTTATACCACACTCATTTGCAAGAATAGTAGTTATTTGTTTAGTCATTTGTATGGCATGCTTTTGACAGACAGATTACTGTCAGCTTCTTAGCTGTTTAGTGATCACCTGGCTTTTTACATTTTAACCCAGCTTTTCCCTGTCTCCCAACTCTGGAAAACAGGGGTATAAGCATGTAATCACATTCTTGGTCCTGCAAAACTAATAAACATGGGTTCTGTCCATTGTTATATTCATTCCATATTTTAGTAGCTATTCTCAGTCATGGTCATTGAGTTATAAACTGCTTGTAGTTGCGTTTGTGGACTTGTTAGCTTAGCTTGGTAACTTAGTTACTGCTGATAAAAGCAGTGTGCATATAACAAGGAATACAGCCTGTTTCTAGCATGTGTCATTCTAGCGTGTGTCACTGTAGTTTTGATTGTAAGGGTTTATTTGATGTTCATTAATGTATTTTAATATTTTAGTAGTGGTGTTTTATTATTTTGTAGAATTTGAACAGAAATTTTCCTATGGTTGTTTTTCAAACGGCTGTACAGTGCTTCCTTGTTTAAGTAGGGACGCTATATTTATTTAAGTATTGGGAGGCATCGTATGGTTGGAATGAATTCAGTCTATAATGAAACTTTTACAAACAGTGAACACAACACCACAGACAAAAACTTGTCATGTCAACAAGTAGCGACTCAGGCGGGTGATGCTCTAGTCTTACTTCTTGTTTTTGGTGAGTATTCATCCGCTGAGTAAATACGTTATTAACAGTAATTTGTGATATTTTATGATTTATAACAATCCTTTATTGTTAGAATTAATATTGTTTTAATATATTTACATAATTGTATTGTATTTTTTACATGTAAAAGTTTCGCAAATACCTGCAAACAGCGAAAATCCGTGATATATTTTCTCCATTAAGCTTTTTTTAAAACACGCGATGCACCGAGTCTGCGAAAGGTGAACCGCGAAGTGGCGAGGGAACACTGTATACGTATAGTACGTGTAGTGCTATACAATTAGGGTTGTTCTGTGTGTAACAGTGGCATAAGTCAGCAAATACTAAATCTCAGTCATAAACCAGATTTATAATTTTGTAATAATGACACGTCTCAGACAAACCTTGCTTGATCTGATGACATATTAAAGTTGAAAACGTTTTGGAAAGCAGGAATGCAATGGGAAATTCCATTTTGTGGAATTTTCCTACTCACTGTATACCTAGTGCTGTCTGTTTGTATGATATGTATAGAACATTTTCATTATATGATTTGTATAGAAAGTAATATGAGGGGATTATGTTAAGTTTATCTCTCTTTTCATTCAGAGTTATCCAAAATGGGAGACTGACAGAAAGATCACCTGTGAGCAGACACCGATAAAGGAGGAGGGGCCTAAAACATCTTGGACCCGTGAGCTGACCAGTGACGGAGAGCTCATACTAGTAGGGGCATGTTATATTGTATATTTAAGCCATGGTCATGTTCATGACATTAGTTACATTGGTGGTTCCCAAACTCTTTCTGCAACGCTCCAACCAACACTGGAACGTATTTTAAAAAATTCACAGACCATGACCATGACCAGGATTAAGTGGATAAGAAAATAAATGAACGATTAATTCATACAAAACTGTAACTTCTTATTGAACACACATAAAGTGACAAATCATTTTTCAGAGAAAAATTATTATGAGTGACATGCATTATGTATCCTAAATTTGGACTGTAACAGCATTCAATTGCCTTGCTGTGCCCCCTGCAATAGCTCCATTCTCCCAGCTTTGGGAACCACTGAGTTACATTAAGATCATTTGTAATATGATGCATAATATGAGACCTGAGACCTAGTCATCTTTGGTTTACTAAGTCAAAGTCAATTTTATTTATATAGCGCTTTTTAGAATGGAGCATTGTCTTAACGCAGCTTAAAAATATTATATTATCTTAAAAGGCCAATCCCAAATTGTGCATGCCAAGGGTGACAGTGGAAGAAACCTTGGGAGGACCAAGACTCAAAAAGGGACTCATTCCACTTGGGTGGCCTAGATGTTAACTGAAATAGTTCAGTTGGTATTAATAGTAAAATTAAGCAAATGATAACAATTACATTGCATAAGAAAAATACTATTTTTCTACCATCCAAATATATATATATAATTATAAAAATCTAGTTTACTTGCATACTTGCACAGCTTGTCTATAGTTAGGATTCTGCATACCCCATTATAGCCAATAGCTTGTGGCAGGAAATGTACAACCAGATTAATACCGTATTAATACGCGGGTTGTCCTCTTTCGCTGCTTTACTTCTCTGAGAAAGCTTTCCACTAGATTTTGGACCATGATTGTAAAGGTCAGTTACTAATGTTGGGCAGCAGTTCTCTAAAGGTCAGGGTTCTGTGTAGTCACGTTTTCCATCAAAGTGATTTCACTATGATTTGATTTATGACTTTGTTTTATCTGGGCAGGGCAGAAAATTGACATATTTGATGGTTGAGGTAAAAACCCATGAAAGTGGTGAGGCATTCAGTATGACCCATTCTACTTACTCTATTAGTTCTTAAGATTCCTTGCCTATATGCTTCATAATTTGAACCGGTTCACAGCGAACTTTATTGAAATAGCACAGAACACTACTTACAAGGAGTGTTTACATACCTTTCCCATTGTTGTGTGTGCATTATTACTGTCTGAGTTTTATACTAGCTTGGCAGTCTTTAAACAGGCTCTGCAGATTTTGCATCCTGGACTGAATTAAGTGCTTGAACCAACCATCAAACCAACCCGATTGTGTTTATTGCTGTTGTCAGTAAGCCACATTACAGCAGAGTAACTTAAAAACAAGACTGATTAATGTGGTGCAAGAACTAAATCTGAAGTTTCTATCTAATCCATTAGTTGTCCAGTCGTTCAAACCCCTAAATGAATTTTCTCCATCTGGCCAATCCAATCTTGCATCTATATGAAAGATATTACCATGGCTTAATGCAAAACATACACTCTGATGCAATTGTGCTTAGTTTATTTAATTCCGGAAGTGTAGGAACCAGTCATTAGGGGCAAGATAAATAAGCTAGGGGCTTTTTAGTTTTTGGGAGGTAGATTAATAGGTTACATTAGGGTACTGGTATAGAAATTATTTACATTGAATAAACAGTTTAAAATACTTCAGCATAGATTTATAATATATTTTGTATTTTTAGAAGTAACCAGAGAGTACTTACAGCTCTATTATGTCCCAGATGTTGCATGCCGGAAGGTCCATGGTAAAAATCCATGGTAAAGAATACAGGAATATTCACCGATGAACCACAACATTAAAGCCACTGACATGAAAAGTGAATAACAGTGATATTATAATTATCTAATGCTCCACATACCTAAACTCTGATGTAGACCCCTTTATGGCAAATGTATTCTCTAAGAATAGCGGTCTGCACTAAAAAACTGTTCAGTAATGATTTGAGGTATGTGCCATATACCATAGTTCAAGGTGTTGACTTGGCTTCCAACTTCGATCAAGCATCTGTGGGACATGCTGACCAAACAAGTCTGATCTATGGAAGCCCCAACTCACAACTTAAACAAGATTGAAAGAGTTCAGGTGTAATGTCTTGATGCCAGATAACACAGGGTACATTCAAAGGTCTTATGGAGCCCATGGCTCAATGGATCTGATCCATGGTGGCTTGAGTGGAACCTATACAATATTAAGCAGGTGGTTTTATTGTTATGACTGATCAGTGTATGTTGAATTCATACTGTGCTCATTTAATCTTCTAAACATGCAATACTTATCAAATTAGCTTGTATGTTTATACACTGAATCATTTCTATTTACTATTTGAACTGTTTATTTCTTTGTTTCAGACCATGTGTGCTGGAGATGTTGTCTGCACCCGTGTGTACGAGAGAGAGTGAAGGACCTCTCCTGCTTCTGCTCATATCCCAGCCATTTAGTTACTCCTTTATACTGTGGTCTGTATATGTTTATGACTTTTCTGACGTTGTAGCATGTCTGAGTTTTGACTGTGTCTATGTATGCCATTGTATGTATAAACAACGTATGTGCGCCTCCATATCCTGTATTTATTATGAAAGATCCAATCATTTCTACCAGTTCACAAAATTAAATCTGCATGTCTGGATTTATATGACTGATATAAGACACGTGAAACATATTAATGTAAATACATTTTTATACATGCATGCGTAGTGAAGCCCTAAAACATTCTTCTCTAAATATGTGATGTACTAAATCATACACACTATCAAGCAGAGGATTCAGAGGATTCCATTGCCATCCATTGCCATTAACTCCAGACCTGGCCCTTTCTCTTGGTGGCATTGCCTTGTTGTGTAGGTTCATGAGTAGGGCAACCAGAACTAAGCATGTTTAATCGCTCACTGGCATACAGAAGATAAAATAGCCGGTGGTTGCTCAGTTTGCACACTGGCATCCCACCAACACAGTAAGTCCTGCCTGTGTCTGATGTGAAGAATCTGTCTGATAAGGGACAGGGTAGAGAACAGCACTATAACTGTGACTTGTGCCCAGAGGTGCTGTCATGGAATGATTAAAAGATATGACACTGGACCCCTAGATTTTTTTAATGTTCTAAATCATTTAATGGGTCCTGTCAGTTACAGGCTCTTAAAATCACCCTAAGATACCGCCAGACAACACCCCAGATAACGCCCCTGCTTGTGCCATACCCTGTGAAGGACTGGAGTTCTGCCAAGGGTCCTTCCATCTGAGGCAGGTTTTAATTCCAGGATAGACTCCAGGCCCTATTTAACCATGGCCAGGATAACTGGTCATTTAAAAATACTGACTTTCCTCCACCAGTTTGTTAGCTGCTGTGATGTAGAAGAGTCAGTATGTGAGAATTGACTGTAAAGGTAATGTAGCTTCATAGTTCAAGGATTAATATTGAGTTCTGGTTACTGCCGGCGTGGAGTTCAGCATGTTGTGTGTGTGTGTCTGGGTGGGTTTCCTCTGGCTATTTTCTCGCAGCTTTCAAAAACATACCATATCATGTGGTTTATGTGGCTTTACAAACAAACAGTCATAAACTTCACATAAGGACATACAACGTTCAAATATTTAATTTAATATGTACTTAAATTGTTTTCTTTGGTAATGCTAAACTGTGTATTAGATTTTTTACTGGTTGACTCAGACTTGGACATTAGTGTAGTTCAGTGGTCTGGCAGTGAGCTTTGGGGATTAAGGGCGTAGATGTGGAAAAAGCATCAAAACAGGAATGAAATTATTATAATAGAATAAATATGGTTTCTGTCTCTTTTTCATTCTCTCTCACTGTCTCTCTCACTTTCAACATTCTAGCAATGCATCATTTCGTTTTGAGACCACTATCCTCTAATTATTTCAGTAGGTGCATATATCTACTACCACACGTATTGGCCAAAAAATAAAACATCTAGACAGAAATGTTGGATTGCTGCAAAACCCGGCATGTAATTACGGTGCTGGCAGTTATGTAAACGATTACAGGTGTGGTCTGTTTACACTGGGTCCTGCAACAAGAGGACATAAAATTACCTTTCCTACTGCCCTATAAAAAGGCTCTCAGAGGTTAAGTTTCAATAGCATACCTCTTAATGAGAGATCATTTACTGCTAGACATGCCTCTATGACACATTTGCTGATGGCTGGGCATGTGGTTCCTCCACACTCATAGTTTGCTAAAGCTGGTACCATAAATGCTTGGCAGGCAATAAATCTAGTAACCGGGCAATGTCTGCAATCTTGCAGAGAGATTAATTATCCGGCTGAAAAATGCCAGTTGGAAGCCCTGCCTTAAGAGGCAACACACATGTGGTCGTAGGATGTCCTGCACATATTGCTGATCTGTTAAGTGTCCCTCGTATCCCAACTAGGGGTGATGATGTCATATGGGATGACTCCCCAGATCTTTTCAGCAGCAGGTACCTGTACCTGTATCCCAACCAGTACCTGTATTCATTGCTTCGGTTCCAGCCCATAGTAGTCCAGGTTTCTTGTTCATAAGATGGTTGCTGGCTCTCAATGGCAGGACATATAACATATATTACACACACACATATACAGTACTCTGAACTCATGGTCCACCATTTACTTACACAGTACCATGATGTAGTTTACAGGTTTTTAGAGTGTTTGATTTAAGGCTAAGGTTACAATTTAGTGTGTGTGAGAGCATGTGCATAATACTCTCTGCGGTGCTCTTAAGACTTATACATTCTGAAAGTTAAACTTCCTCTGTCTCCATCATCAGCTTTAGTGACTGGTCAGTATATGGAAGTGACAATGAACTCAGTGTATTTGTATTATTATTATTATTATATGTGAAATAAAAGATGAACAATATAACTAATTAAAAATATACATTAACATCTCCACCATTTGAAGTCTGTGCATTTTTTAAAAAAAAGGTATTGTTGCTAAAAAATAACCCAACCATGCATAGTGTGAGGTATTTAACAATCAGCAATAAAAGTTGAGAAACATAAAAACAGTCATAGTAATCATCATATAACATTACACCAACAGTGGTTAAAGGGTCAGTGACTTTTCGCTGTGCTGGTTTGGTTTGAATGAGGCCCTGTTTTCTTTCTCTGGTTAATCGAAACCATGCACACTGGAAACAGGGAAGGAACCCACAAACCCATTGACATTGGTTTGATCCCTGCCTGTCGCCACAGCAACTCACTTCATTCCTTAGGTGGTGATGTCACTGGGCTGTTTGCCCTTCCATTGGCTGCGGTATGCTGGGGGATTTGTCCGGCATTGAAGGTGAAGGAGGGGAGGCAGCACGTTTTTATGCCAAAGAAATATTATTATGTGTCCAGGAAAAACTTAAAAGAAAACTGAGAAAAGGAGAATGCTGTGAAAGGGTGTGTTGAAAAATCCAGCTTTTTGTTTGGCACTGGGACAGCGTGTATTCAACCATATGGCTGCTTCTTAGTCACCCCTACGACCCCACATGACTGCAGGATTTTAGTCCTTTGATTATGAGTATGTCTGTGTGTTGGATGTCTAAAGAACAGTTTAAGTATCTTTTATGGGTTGAGATTTACTTTGGCCTTTTTGGATTTAAAACAACACTCGCATTCTCTTCCAATGAAGTAAATGGGTAGATTTGAGAATCACATCCTCATTATCTTTAAGGGACTTTTTTCAAACCTGATACAAAAATGTTGTTTTCACACCAAACGTACTGCATACTATTTTTTCATAATTAATATTTTGCATTTTATTTTACTTTTCAAAAGTAAAGGCAGTTCCTGTCAACTAGCTTAATTCCCTCTAATACATTTAGCAGTCTGAGTCAGTGAGTAACATGTTTTCTTTCTAAGACACATTAAGCATCTTTTCAATAAATTCTCATGCATCATGCATAGTGACTCAGTGATAAAGGTCCCGGATTATTGACCAGATGGTTGTAGTCCTGGCACTGCCAAGATGCCACTGTTTAGCCAGGTCTTTAATACTTAAGTGCTATGATTGTATCTTGTAAGGCTGGGTCAGTTTGATCAGCTGATGTAAATTATCGGTTGGAGAATCAAGCTGAAAATGTTTGTGAAAGTGCTATAATCTTGGGAGGACCAAGACTTAAAGGGACCCATCCTCCTTGGGTGGCTTAGATAATATGTAAGAGTGAAACTAATTTATCTGGTCAAATAATCTATTGTGTATTAATATCAGTGTCGTAGTCCAGAACACGATGCTCAGATCCTCAGTGGGATATAACAGAACAGCCCAATCATCATATACACAGCTAATTGCATTCCTAGGAAATCAAATCCTTGAACAACTTCAGGGCTCTTAAATTGCACAAACCCTGATGATAATAATAACAATAATAATAATAATAATAGATACTTTATTAATCCCCAATGGGGAAATTCATGATGCAGTAGCTAGCTGTGACCTAAAGTCCAAAAGAGTTTCACTTGCCCTTTTTTGAATTTGCCCTAGAATGGCTTTCTTCTAACATTTAGGGAGTTGTTCTGGTAAATTTAGTTGTGTTGTTTTTATTATTATTATTACTGTGTGTGTGTGTGTGTGTGTGTGTGTGTGTGTGTGTGTGTGTGTGTGTGTTATTAATCCTCCTAGGCCTCCATCACAGAAATGTATTTAAAATGAAAATTATGTCAAAGTAAAATAGTTTTATTCGATTCTTAAACATAAAACCAAGGCATTCTGTTGAAGCATATTTTGTGCAGTCATGCAGGTATGTAATGCTTTTAATTTAAAAAATAACATTCATTTAGCATCAGATCATAGCAAGTAGAAAAGAAAAAGAAAAAAAACATTTTTACTTTGACATAATTTGCATTTTAAATACATTTCTGTGATGGAGGCCTAGGAGGATTAATAACACACACACACACACACACACCCATAGATTTCAATTGCATTTGATCTCAGGGTCCTCAAAAGGTTAATATAAACAAAAACAGTCAATAATTAAATATTTCTGCCTATATTAAATATGACCTTGTCATCAGGTATATGTCATCAGATTTTTACTCACGTTCTAAAACAAGATAAAGAGAACTGGGTCAAACAAATGAGACATTTATAGTATAAATGGTCATGTATCTACTAAGGAAAAGGATTCAATATTATATATCCATATGGTCAAATATGTGATCTTTTGATTTCATTATCTGGTTTGACAGAATCTATCCAGCAATAACTGCAACTAAACATTCCTGGTAACTGTTGATCACTCAAGTACATCATCTCTAGGATGTTCCTCTATTAACTGCTTGCTTCAGGTCCTTCCACACAATTTCTATTGGATTAAGATCAAGACTTTTGCTTAGGGTTGTAGGAGTACTCGGAGTAAACCCATGTGTACATGGGGAGGATCCAGGCTGCTCGACATGAGATCGAACACAGGATCTTCTTGCTATGCGGCAACAGCGCTACTCACCAAGCCACCACACTATCCTGAAGCACCATATAAATTATGGTTTTATCTGCTTTTACATTAACATTTTAGAAATTTGGCAGATCCAATTTACAGCTGATATGATCTTAGAAAGTAAAATCAAAGCAATTGTGATAATAGTAATACAGTAGAATATCTTGCTCATGAGCCCAGTGTCAGTGAGGTAGTGCTAGGACTTTAAAACTTGACCTTCTAGTGTGTCGGCCATTATCTTAACCACTGTAAATATCTGAGGTCTGAATACTATTTTTTAAATACAGTCGATTTCGGTTAATGGGTCCTAATAACCGGCTGGTCCGATTAAACAAACATGATCTATGTTACAAGACGGGACGTGCTATGTAAAATATTGAATGTTTATTAAACCTTTATTGTGCGATTTACACGTATAGCGAATGTACAAACAAGAACTACTGTTGCTTACAAACTTTGTTCATTGAAA
>JAVSBV010112135.1:0-21304 GCA_033117975.1 Parotocinclus spilosoma
GGTGTTTTGATTGATTTATATTACTGTTTATTAAACAAACTGCTGAGTGATTGGGCCGTTTTCACGGTTTTAAATCCGAGTCCTTCAGTTCCAGGGAAATATAAATATAACAAAATAATTGTAATTTCTGTAATTAGGAACGTGACTGGCCTCCTTCTCAGAAGAGCATTTGACCTTGACCTCCTCTTTATTATTCCTGAGCTCCTGCTGAATAAACAAAAGTACCGAACCTGTCTCGTGTTCTCCCGGGTTGTCGGAGATCTCCATGGCGTACATCTTCAGCCCTTGAAAGCTCTTGCCAATGTTATAGATTCTGGTGATGTTGGGACATTCCTCGTTTATCACCTTCATCATCTGTGCAATGATAAAAATGTAAAGTGGGCACGACCGAGACGTCCGGGCAGATGTACCGGCCTGTGTTACGGGAAGGGGTGCACCACCTTACCTGCCTCATCTCCTTGTAGTTGTGATGTCTGTAATCCAAGTCATCAGTGGGCGTAACATCGTTCTCCGTCGGGTAGCTGTCTACGAAAAGCAGCGTTCTTGCATGAGCAGCGAAACCTCAACCGCAGCACAAGGGTGGGCGTAATGAGTCGTATTGGAAATGAGGATAGGTTGAAAAACAATGCGCTTACTTGGCAGGGGGCAGGCCAGCACCTCTAGTCTCATGCACAGACTGCCGTTCCAGCTTTGGGGTAAGATTCGGATATATCTTGCAACCACTGGCTGGAAGAACTGGGTCTTGACTGGGGAATCTTTGTCCACGTTGCCGTAAAAGAGCTAAACGAAGCACGATGGCATGTTATAGACTTATTCAAAGGTTGTTAAATGTTAAAGATCAAGACTGGGATTGTGGTAGCCTAGTGGTTAAGGTACTGGAGCACTATGGAGCAGAAGGTCTAGGGTTCAAATTTCACCTCTGCCACAGTTGGGTCCCAACTGTGCAAGGCCCTTATCCCATACGGATTGTAAGACCGTATGAATTGTAAGTCGCTCTGGATAAGGGCGTCTGCTCAATAGCAGTAAATGCAAATTCAAACTGCGTACTTTTATTTAATTGCTTTCCAAAGTCCTTACCCATTCTGCATAGCCGTCGTGAAGCACCGTCCACTCGCGACTGTCATTACTGAAGGACACGAAGTATGACGAAACAAAATCATCGCTGAAAAAGAAGGAGCGGGTTTGAAAAGGAAAGAGCCAAAACCGAGACTGTACGGACACTCAAGTCAAAATATTTATTCCCTCGTTGATTTATTTACTCCCTGAAGACACCGAGCTCAACTTTTCTCAACAAACGCCTTCACTGTGCTCGTAAAACGTAGGCAATGACACAGCACAGCGCCCTCTGGTGGTCAGGGATGCATTAGGCATCATAAACGGAAGCAACAGCAGCACTTGCGTCTTTTCAGCAACATTTAAAACGAACTAAAAGACTGATGCTCGTCACAGCCAAAGATCCTTACTGTGTTTCCGAGTCCCTCCCTTGGGTGATCACCCCGGTGTACTCCACCTCCCGACGGGCATCCAGCTGAAACCAGTGGTCCTTCTCCTCAGCGTCGGCACACCAGGCCCCTCCGTAAATATCTTCCTCGTCATCTGAGGCCTGACGGTAAAAAAAAAAAAAAACATTCATGGTAAAGAGATTTTTGTTTATGCTGGGCAATACGGTCAGGGCACAAGAGACGGAGGTTTGTGGGGCACCTGCATGTTCAAACGACCCCTCTGGGCGGCCAAGCCGTGATGGGACGAAGAGGAGGCCAAGAGTTGGTCGTTGTCCACGCGGTGGGACTCGAGGCCGAGAGGTGGACATTCTGCAATGAGACGAAAAACAGAATCGTCATCTTCCTTTCATAATGCATTCCCGAGCTTATTTTCAGCCTTGATTGTTGTCTGGTTTGTCTGATTGTCTGGGCTCCAGTGGACCTGCTGAAGCTCTGACGACGTCCAGGAGACGTTGCCTAGTTTCATAAGACGGTTATAAATTCCGTTCCTTGTTTACGCAGGCAAAAAGCGAATCGATTCCACTCCAAAATGAAACAGGGGGGGTGTGTGGAAGGAACAGGATGCAGCCGGAGCCAAAATTAATGCTGACTCTGTTTGAAAAACACTCTGGGCTGAGATTCGGTGAGGGACCGCGGGCCTGGCGCCAGTTGGCACGGACGAGGTTGCGTGGGCAGAGTAATGACATTTTAGTGCGGTTTTAACACACAAAAAAACCCCTTTAAATCCAGCGGCCTGTCAGAGTAAAGTTCTGGTTACGGAGCTAAAACAGGCAGTGACATTATTACATAACCGGAATCCTACTTTTTGGCTCGCCGGGTGTCATGGTCTGCCTTTTCTGCTCTTCCTCCTCCTCTTCCTCCCATATTTTCCTCAGTTTTTCAGCTGTTTGTTCAGGATAAAAACAGGGAAGACGGCAAATTAACCCTGGTCTACGTTCGTTAACCATTTGCAGGCGTTTAACGGGGTCAGAGTTTCGGTAACTGGTTGCAGAACGATATTGGAACAAGGTTCAAACGGACCCTTTTCTTCCTTCTCTTTGCGTCTTCTCTCCGTCTCCTCCTCCAGCTTCTTGGCAGCGACTAATTCGAAAGAGGGAGCGTGAAATGAAGGCGCTGCATGTTCTTAAATCTTACAAAAGCTGCCTGAAGGGAATAGAAACGTACAGTCGGTGTAGTCGTAGTCTTCATAGCCGGGGATTATAGCAGGCGTGCTCGGGGTCTCCTCTAAACACATGGAAGATCAAAATGAGGCAAAAAAATGCTCCTCAAACCATAATGTCCTTCTAAATGATACCAATTTCCTACCTTAGCCCACACCGGTCTGTTAGACCAAAGATTACCTGGGAGGGCTGAATACAGGGTTGGATGTTGAGTAGGGAAGGGGGCGATCCCCTCGTTTAGTTTATGTCGGTCAGGCGTTGGCACCTCATCTGTCAGGAAGGTCAAAGAGAAAACGTCAGCAGGGTTATTTTTCATCTAGCGATCATGATTATAGTCTCTTCCAAACATACGGCTGGGGTCCGATGAATGAGGTTCATGCTCTTTGAGGACTTCGGGTACCTTGGTGGGAATTTCTGCGGGAGAAGAAAGAAAAGGAGATGAAAAGACACGGAGGAGTGATTAGGAAAAAACGGCGTGTCAGCAAGACTGAAGCTTAAACATCTTGAAAGAAACTATTTGAAGCTGCCAGATGCTGCCCTCGCTGATGCTGTATTTTCTGAGAGACTGAGCAATATATATATATATATATATATATGGAGAGAGAGGGAGAGAGAGTACTGTGCAAAAGTATTAGGCCACCTTTAGATTTGTTTTGCTTTATCATAATATAGTGACCCTATATAAAACATTTCTGAGCACCGGATCCACTACAATACTCTATTCCGATGATCTTCTTTCAAATGTTTGTGAGCTTTTGCATATCTTAGGCTTTTTTTTACCCTGTTCTACTTTTAATAAAATGGGTTTATTGGCTGCTACACTTCCAAAAAGATCACCTGATCACATTTCTATGAACTGTAGAAGGGTCAGTTTGATCCTGATACTGCCCTCCAGATCTCCCGGGTACTGCTATTACTCAAGTTTAAAGAGAAAGTCACACTAAATACTTGTTATTATAACCTATAAAAGCAGTTTTTTAATACTGTATACACATTTAATGTCATTTCTGGTTGTATTTGAACAAAGAGGCAGGTCAACAATTATAAATGGTCACTATAATATTGTTTTAGCAATATCCTTTGTAATCTAAAGGTGGCCTAAGACTTTTGCACAGTACTGTATATATTATACCAGTTCTAAATAATGGTATCTAATCTAAAGGTGGCCTAAGACTTTTGCACAGTACTGTATATATATAGTTCTCACACACACGGGGCACTTTAGAGACACCTGTTGACCTAACGCACCACGCTGTGACTAAATAGAAGTGATAACTGTTTGACATGTTGCAAACGATGGCCAACACTTACGTTCTTGCTCGACTTTCTCCACTTCCATCTCCAGAATAGTTTTTTCGGTCGGGGCGCTCTGTTTCTTCTCTCCCTTTGACTTCTTGGTGGTTTTTGGAGGTTTCGGTTTTTTGGTAGGTTTCGGCAACTTGGGCTTCTTCGTTGCCTTTGGTGGTTTGGGCTTTTTGGTTGGCTTCGGCTTCTTGGTTGGTTTTGGTTGCTTGGGTGCCTTGGTGGGCTTGGGAGCTTTCGCTTTTTTTGCTTTGACTTCCTTGTCTGTCGATTTTTTCTCTACGTCTTCTGCAGAAAAATGTAAACAAGAGCATGCCAAGTCAACACACGGCGTTCGGGAGACGGCGATGCGGAGTAACGTATGTTTTTCATGTGCATCTCGACTTTGAAGACCTTTCTTTTGAGGGTAGAGCTCATGGAAGGAATTTGTAAAGCCTGCGTGGAAACTGTCGCGGCTTGAAAATGGGAAATGAAACACGGCAGTGTTTATTTTAAAACTAAATATATCCATTTCGTTTTGACTCGGCAGGTTTTAATACCGGAGACAGAGCCAGCGGAGAGACTCAGAACCTGGTTGGTTGGTCTCCACGGCCTTCATTTTGAAACTTCTTTTATGTAACAGGCTAACAAAAAACAGAGACACGAAGAAAGACGGGACAGAATTGAGCTCTCTATTTTTCCCACGAACACTTATTCAGTCCGGGTTTTTGTGTAGCATCATGCATAAAAGGTCACCAGAGCAAAACGGTAAGGGGGTAGGCTGCTTCTTCTTCAGTGCAGACCACATTTTGGGGTTCATCCTCTTTCTGCTCCTGTGGCCAAGACCACAAGGAGGGCTGTTATTACATTTGGGGATGGTAGAACCCTCCCGCGTTCTCGCGTGTTTCTGTTTTGCCTGACCGTGCTGTTTTCACAAGCTGCCTGTGATTACCATCTCCTTCTGTAATGTCTTTTCCATGTTGCGCCGGCGCGCCAGTAGGATCAAAGGTTCTAGATTTGCTGAGCCTCAAAAAGAGTCCAGATTAGGAATCCGTAAGGGACCTGGCGCAATCCTATAGAGTTTTAGTTTTAAAGACTAGAGTGGGACGGTTGGACTGTAAGAGTTTACATTCACTAAAGACCCTGAGGATAGCGCAAGTGTGGTAGAGCACTCCAGAGATTTCATGATCCGATTCTGAGCCGTGGATTGGTAGGGCTGAGCTGGGTGCCCCATTTTCCCCCGGACAAGTTTACCATCCCGTCACTTACTTGAACCCCCAATAACCCGACCTCGCCATCCTCCTACCGACCCTGTGCCGCTAAGCTGAAGCGCCGAATGCCACCTACCTGCCACAACCTCCTCTGGTGCTTTCTTCCTTCGAGTTTTGTCCTTCTTAGCTTCTCCAGCTGGACCAGCATCGTCCATCTGAATGTCCAGTGGCTTCATTTCTTCCTGCTTCTCGCCAGCCGCTTGTCTTCGGAGCCCTTTGCTGGTCAGACCAGGTCCGACAACGTCTCCTGCCTCCACATCCCCAAAGCACGTTACAAAAAAGGCCAGGGCAAAAAAGAGCAGGCACGCATTCACCTCTCGATTCTTCATTCTCACGTGCTCGGGCTGGTTCGGAAGTCCTACAAGCTCTGCAGACTCGCTCTCCTGGAAGAACCTGTCAAAGTGCAAGCAGATGTCAGGCTCCTAGTCCCGAAAGGTCCATTAATTAAGCAGGACGGCCTCGTCCGAGTCATAACAAGGGCTTACCAGAGGACGATTCAAAGCGGCTTTAATGAAACGTCTTGGTGTTCATTCTTGTACCGCTGCTTAGTCACGGCGGCCTCGTACGAATTCCTCTGTCGGCCCCCTCCAAGGGAAGTGAAGTGAAGTGTGGGAAGACAAGTCGGAGGGGAAAAAAGGAGCCAGATCTGAGGAGGGTCCTGGAAGGAGGGCTGGAAGAAGGGGGAGGGTTTATGAAAAAAAAGCACAGGGTGAGGAGCAATGATTCACAAAGCTACTCTATTAATCGTATTAAGTGTTTCAGAGGGAAAGTTGTGCCCTTTTTTTTTAAGTTAGGCCTTCTAGGTTATTCTTGAATCTTCCCAATGTAGGGATTAGTCACTTCCGGCTGCTCAGCTCTTAAATTCCAGGCCTCTTTCTCACAGAAAACTTTGTGCACAGTTTAAATTCTCTGTGTGGTGAAGTAAGTAAGAGGAGAATCCACTGGACAGACGGGAAAACACACGACTACGAGTGGCCGCCCAGACAAGACGGTCCATCATTTCAGACACTTGTGTGCTTTGGATAAAAAGCTGCATTCTCCAGAAACCCAAATGATCATAGATGAGGCCTAGAAGGCGCTCTCCTTGTGTTTTAAGGTTCTGCTTCTGGAAAATGTTGCAGCATTTCGATATCGGGTAAATGTCAGACCCGGCTTAATCCATGATGTCATTCAGGACGGAGCCAGGAATCTTGTTTGCACAGATAGTCTGGTGTTTACTTCTGATTCCAGTTTAGAATCACACCAAGCACCGAAAAGCTAAATATCTCCACCCTGAGGACGTAATTCTATCAGTGCTTGGTGTTTGAAGGCACTTTCCCGACTCAAATAAATACCACTAAAGCGACCATTTAACACATTAAAGCATTCAAAGCGGTGCGAGTTCTTATATTATTCCTCACACAAACACGGAAAGTCAACGATTTATCCGCGGCGCTGAAACATCTGAGGTTAATAAACGTCACGTGCTCGATGGCACACACACACGTGGAACTTCTGGAATCACTTAAAACACCTTTTTAAAAAAAAAAAAAAAGTTTTCCTTTACGGGCAGACGATCATCAACCTGGCTCTCTCTTTCTGTCCCCTTAAGGTTCAGGCTGATGCGTCTCAGCTTTTTATTGCATCCCAAGTTAGTTTTTTTTACGGATGGGAAACGAGTCTTAATGCAAAGCTAAACTTTTTTTTAAATGTATTTCGCAACGTACAAAACAGAAAACAAAACGTTCCTTACAAAGTGGGTTGACACAAGTTTAAATATCAAATGACACATATAGTGCAGATTTAAACAACATTAACACCGCAATCAAGGTCAATTAAGGCAATGAAATAAGATCGGATGCTCCTTTTTTATTTTTGAAGGTTCAGAGGAGGCGAGTCGCCCGACAAAAAAACAACACCAATAAATACAGGCGTGCTGTTTTGGAAAGCACACAGAAAAGGATTCATAAGTCATCGATTAGTCGTTTATTTATTCGCGTAAAGCAAAGCTGTTGCTGAAAAAGCGTCGCTTCTGCCCTCTAATCCCCTTTAAAAGCCTAACAGGAAGATTAAAACCGCTCAAATTTAAGTTAGGAGTGAACCGGTTAGCATTTTAGATTTGCAAACTGCTCCAACTGAAGGCCAGAATATGAATCGATTCCCTCAGTTCGATTTTAAAGCGAATCAATTACGAAATGATTCGCAAAGTGACAGGTTTTTTCAAGGAGGAGAGCAAAAAAAGCAGCGTTTTTAGCCACGTGCACACTTTCAAATAAATAAATCTTGTATTCGTATTCGTTTAGTCGTATAAAAAAATAGACAGAGGTGACGTAACGTGGCCAAACATGCATAATTTAAAAATAAATACAGGGAATTTAAACAAACGATCGATTCCCTTTGCTCATGTAAAAGTATTTCCCGACCCCCGAAACTCGGTCTCTCAGTCTTTGGGCGGCTCTTGTTTGGGGTCAGAAGAGCGCGAGAGGGTGATAATCGTAGGTAGGAAAGACAGTCCGTGGTGAGTAGAAACACAGCGGGCTCGGCCGCCGGTACGAAAGCGAACGGCACGCCAGGGTCGGCGGCACGGCCAAGTTTTGGCATTGCTCCTCCGCTCCTCGTCCCTCCTGCTCCTGCTCCTTCTTCCACTTGGTGCGCCGGTTCTGGAACCAGATCTTGACCTGGGTCTCCGAGAGGTGCAGGGCCGTTGCGATGATGTGGCGCTCAAACACCGACAGATAGCGACTGCTCTGGAAGCTGAGCTCCAGCACGCGCAGCTGCTCCACCGTGAAGGCCGTGCGCACTCGCAGCGCTTTCGCCTTCTTCCCTGGGCCCTCGGGTGCGTCCGAGCGGGTCGAGACTTTGACGGGGCGAGCCTCCGCCGCTTCTGCACCTTGTGCCGCCTCGGCGCCGGGAGAGTCGTCTAAGATACAGAAATAAATCAGAACTAATCAGGCAAAACACGGTGCAAGTTTGTGCTCAAATGACAAGGCGTGCACTTCCATGGGCGTCCACTAGAGGCGTGCACGGTCACACTTAGGACACGGGCTTGGGCATCCATTTTAGGAAAGGACGCTGTCCCTTTAAAGATGCTGCATATGAGACAGATCAGATCACAGATTTTAACTGAAGCGTAATTCTCCTAAATTTATGCATCTGACGCAGCAGGTCAGGTTTAACTTCTCTTCTTTCGCTTCATATTCCGAGACTTTAAACTCGAACGCCCAAACTTTTGAATAGGGAGTTTGGCTATGACCCAACTCTGCCCTCTAGTGGTCGTTAATAAGTATCACAATTCCCTTCATTAAAAGTTGCTGTCAGGAGGTGGAAGAAAACAGACATGAAACAGCACTAAACACTAAACTCACCGCGTGTTCTGTGGTCTGTGCGTTCTGCGGGTCTGTTTGGGGCACCCCGGTGCCTTCCTGTGAATTTGTACGGATCTAGGATGTCTGCTATGGAGAAAGAGGAGTTCTGAAAAGGTTTCCTGTTCTCCGGTTGCATATTTAGTCTCGACACGACCCGGGGACGTTACTGAAAACGCAAGGTGTTCGGGATCGGCCTATTTATAGGCTCCTGGAAGCGCACGCTTCCAACATTTACATTCAAATGGCTGGATTTAAACAAAAAAAAAAAAAAAAACAGCCCTGCTTCCCGAATGCATAACCCCCCTGCCAGTGTCATTATTATAAACGCGTTATAAGACTTTAAAATGCTAATGCCTGCTCTCAGTGGGTTGCACACAGCCCTGGTCATTTATTGCACCGCATCTGGTTAAAATGTACCCCTATTCTTAAGGAGCGTGTAGTTGTTTTGTGTCGGCCCATGTCTCGTTTGCAACCCTGTGATTTAATGAGAGTACGGCTCGTGAGTGTTTGGTTGTCCTGGTAATTAATTGACTCTGCCCATGCAAAGAAAGAGGAGAGGGTTGGGACTGAGTTTCCTCCAGATCAAACGTTTTATAGGAGGGAATGCGTGCTAAAATAAAACTGAGAACTACTTATTACTACTACATACCTGATCCAAACTCGTACTTAAACCACGCTGACCTGGGTTCGAGTCCTCATTGTGGCTTCTGGCCAGGTCAGGTCAGGATTCCAAGGCTGGGGCAAAGAATAAACACTGTACGTGTCTAAAATATATAAATCCATGGAGGTGGGTTCCATTCCTGGCCAGACCTGTGTGAAGTTTGCATGTTCTCCTTATGTCTATGTGGGTTGCCTCCCTGCTAGGGTGCCCTGCAACGGGTTGGCACTCAGTCTAGATTTGGGGCTCCCAGAGGCCCAGACCAGAGCTCGCTACAAAAGGACGATGGCTGCATGGGTAGTTTAACACTGGGTTCGAGAGGCTTGGGTTCGAGTCCAAGCGGTACCTTGGAGCCAGGTTGCCACATACAGGCAGGTATCTGCAGAAGGAAGCTTGGAAGGAGGATCTGGAACAGTGACCCCTATTGGTCCTGCAACCCTGACCAGGAAAATAGAGGTTTAAACTTCATTTATTAAAAAACAAACTTATAGCAGTCCAAATCCGCCTCGGTTTTATGCGCTTGCTTGTTACGTGCAGCTGATTTCTTGACGCTAAAAGGTGACGTACCTTTTGCTTTTGTGTCTGTGTCCTGCAGACGGATGACTGTATCAACTCTGGGGCTGTTGAGACAGGATAGTAAATAATCCCCAAAGCCTCCAGAGGTGGTCTTCTGTGGCAGCTGCCAGAGCCCTCCCTGGTGTCAGGACCAAATAAAACACTGGTATTCATGGAGCGAGGCTTAGCCGGCCCACCGGGACAATTAGCAGATGTCACCAGTGATGCTGACCCTCTCTGACCTCAGGCTTTGTCGGGCATGATAAGAGTTAGGAGCTTCACCAGCAAGGGGTGAATCCTCAACTTATTGAGTCCTTTTTTGCAGTTAAACCATAAAAAAGATTAACCTTATTAACCTTAACTGATCTTTTGGCTCTTTCGGATCATGTAATATCACAGAATTAGAAGCTGAGCTACCAAAAATATCGAGACACTTAATAAAACAGCTAAATCAGGTGCTTACCAGGCACAAAGGTAAGAAAATAATTTCCATGAATTCCCCTCTAAGCTCTCCTATAACCAATATTTTTCAAGCTAAGAAAACCATTAAGCATGACAGAGAAATAATTTAGTCTTATACCCCGGATGCTCAGAAGTGTGCACGTTTAGGTAGAGAGGGTAAAAGCACACAGTTGTGGCGCAGCGAGAGGCCTTTTGAAGTGTCCATTCAGTAAAAGGATCCAGGGGGTATTTCATTACAAGACTACAAGGCCATCGAAGCCCCCCGTCCTGCTAGCATTGTCCGCATTTCACAGATGGCTGACAATAGATCACAGTGGAAGACATGCAAACAATCGCGCCGTCGAAACGATTCTCCTTTATTCATCCCTCTACATTTTACACTCCGCAAATAAGGTCGTTCCCTCGTCGCCACACTTGACAGCCGCTGTAATCATTGCCGCGTACTTTTAGGAGAACAATGCCACTTTTAGCGGTAATAGTTGTTTAAAGCGTGTACAACAGGTTTATGAGGGTCACGTTCGGATAAGTAGGGTAGGCGATAATATGCTAATTACTCAATCATTTCCTCTGTCCAGTAGGCAGGGGTGGACGGTAACGAAGTAAATGTGATTCGCTACTATATGGGACTGTTTTTGGGTGACTTAGGTGGTGTTATAGTTTAGTTATTTCATTTAGGGGGAGAGTTTTGCCTTCTAATAGCCAAGAGTAAACAAACAGAACGAAAAACGACCCCATAAGGTGGTAATGTCAGTCCTTTCTGCTATTGTGGCCACATTTGGTTCTCATATTGATATATTATCACACACACATTCTTGTCTGGCTATCTTTGTGGAGCTTTTCATAAAAACTGACAATGATTACTGTAGCTCATTAATCTTTCACCCAACGCTAACCTTAACACCAGTAACCTAAAGCAAATCTTTAGTTATAGTTTTGTAAAAAAAGGGCGTTTTACCACAACGTAAAACGTGGCAGAGCTTTATATCTTTGTCTGGAAATTTGATTCTAAACCCTGTCTGGGATTAAACGGATTAGAAAGTGAATAAATGAGGATAAACGAACGATTAGAGTTTGTAATGGTAGTATAGCATTATGCTACAGCATCAAGCTAATTAGAAGTGAAGTCTTATTGTGTTTTCTATCAAACCAGGTCCATTATAGGCAGGGAGAAGACGGTTTTGGGAACTTCTCAGTGTCCTTTGCCACGTCTGTCGTGCTTTTGTCGTTTTAAATGTAAAACGAGCGTGAAAATAGAGAAGTATTTATATTTTTCACCCGCCTGTGGCGTTAAGACTCAACTTCGGGGGGCTCCACGTGCATTTTTAGGCACTACATTACACTCTGATTGCTGCTCTGTTTGATTTCTAGACCAAATACAGAGCAAAGTGAAAGAAAAAATAAACTATATGCGGTTTAAGCACCAAAACGTTTTCAGAACGAGCCTCCATTTAGACCACCAGGACAAACGGGGAGCGCGGTGCTGCCACCGCGAGGTAGAAAGACGAACTGCACCCTATTCGATCCAGATTCGCCCTTCATTTTTACCAATAGGCGGCGGTCTCGGTCTCGTCAAGGATTATCGCGAGATTACGTTTTTAAACATGGCTTCCGAGGCAGACGCGGGTAGCGCTGTTGTTGTTGAGGGAGAACCCGGGGACGGGTGAGTTTCAATTAAACTGTTTAATACAGCTCTTTTGTGCGAAGTGTCTACGAAATATTGGTTTAATAGGCGAAGGTGAACGTGTTTAGGTCAGTGCTGCGCGCAGTATTTAACGCCAGGGCTTCAAAATAGGTGATTTGTGTTACCGTAATTACAGCAAAGAGGCGCCGTTACTAAGAGTCCTAAAGCTTTTATATTTAATAGTTACTCCCTTATTGTCCTTTTATTACAATTCTATATGTATATGTGCTTAATGTGTGTGTGTGTGAAATGTAGCTTATATGTTATAATTACAGAGATGCATCATTAGGAGAACTAACAGCACGAATGGAAACCGATTCCAGTTGTAAAGAGCCTAAGGTAGGTTCATAAACTTAATCTCAGCCCTCATTCTGCAGTCTTCTGACTTATAATCATGTGCAAATTGTCTATAGATGCGTAAAACATGACTAATATATACGGTATATTGGTATGTTATTTACCTTCATTGGTCCGATATTCGATTTTTTTAGGCGATATTATAACAGATATTTATTATATTTTTGCATTTAAACATGCTGTTTTTTTACTTTTGGCTTTCATTTATCAAGCTGAATATCTGTCACTGCTGCCATTTTTCCTTTTACGCCTTTGAACCTCAACCGTGTCCGATTTAACAGTTTTTTTGGCTTATTATTATTATTGTTATATGATATGTTATTTCTAAATGAGTGTCTGATCCAGCTTTTTAACACTTCCTATATGGATCACCCTAGACGGGGAACCAATCCATCGTAGGGCACACACACTAAGGGCCACTTTAGAGACACTAATTAACCTAGCACGCATGTCTTTGGACTGTGAGAGAACGGGGACACGCATGCAGACTGGACACAAAAAGGACCCAGGTTGCTCCAAACTGGGATCGAACCCGGGACCTACTTGCTGTGGTGCCCCTATGTAGCAGAATTTCAATATCGGCGCATGACCGGGGGGATTTCTGTTTCATCCATGCAAACCTGGCAACCTATCGTAAAGCGTAGACCAGAGCCCAGGAAGAAAGGGCCGCGCCTGGGGCTCGGGGATAAATTACTCGGCTTGTTTTTCTGTATAAACTTGAGCTGGAGCGTCGTTATTTTGTCCCGTGTGTGACGTTTGGTACACAAACCCTCCTGTCGCTGTTGGTTAGGAGGCGGCGGGCGACGCCACCGAGGCCGGAGATGCCCAGACGGGTTCAGGAGACGAGGAGAACGGGCGACAGCTGGGTGAAGTGGAGCTGCAGTGTGCCCTCTGTATGAAGTGGTTCACAGCGGACACCTTCGGTATCGACACCGTGTAAGGAGACCTGTTTTATGTCTCTTATTTAAGCCGGGAATTAAGGGGTTATGAGGGGGATTTTTCATCGTTTTAATCACTTATTCTTCAGAACAAGGTTTGATTTTGCTGAACAAAAAGTA
Organism: Parotocinclus spilosoma; assembly: GCA_033117975.1. Taxonomy (NCBI): domain Eukaryota; kingdom Metazoa; phylum Chordata; class Actinopteri; order Siluriformes; family Loricariidae; genus Parotocinclus; species Parotocinclus spilosoma. Next base: position 13,330 of record JAVSBV010112135.1, read on the forward strand.
AAAAATGACTTTTTAAACCGACTTTTTTTAAAAATAATTTTTTAAAATTGATTTTCATACATTTTAACACCAAATCGAACAAACAACAACTATATTACAAACATATAGGGTGTACACATACATGCTCACAGAAACCGACACAAATGTCTAGGTATAAACCCAAGTAAATTATGCATGTATATAAAATAAAATAAAATAAAATAATTTTTATCTATCTATTTATATATTATAAAAAAAAGGGAAATAAATTACAAGTGACTTGAATCCCCCGAAGGTAACCGTGGTAAAGATTTAAAGAAACATATAAAGGGAGTCGTACCTTTTTTTTTTTTTTGTTCTCTTCTCCTCCTTACAGGACTTGTCTTCCTTTCATGACCAATTACGTGTTCCACTGCAACGTGTGCCACCACAGCGGCAATACCTACTTCCTACGGAAACAAGCAAGTACGTGCCCGCTTTAGCGCCTGTACCGTGCCCGTGCCTTTTACTCGTCGTGCTCATTTCAAATCCTTTTCAGATCTGAAGGAGATGTGCCTCACGGCCTTAGCCAATCTGACCTGGAGGTCCAGGACACGGGACGAGCACCCGAAAACCATGTTCTCGAAAGATAAGGTAAACCTGATTGAAGCCCGATTTGAAGCGGTACCCATTTGACGTCGAGCTTTAACGCTTCGTTGGTCGTTTTAGGACATCATACCGTTTATCGATAAATACTGGGAGTGCATGACGACGCGTCAGAGGCCCGGGAAGTTGACGTGGCCGAACAACATAGTGAAGACCATGGTAAGCGGGAAGATGATTTTCTTCGTTTGGTCAGTCCTGACGCGGGGTTATTTCTAACTGTTTCGTCCTGTGCGTCGTTTTAAGAGTAAAGAGCGAGACGTGTTCTTGGTGAAGGAACATCCCGACCCTGGGAGTAAAGATCCCGAGGAGGATTACCCCAAATTTGGGCTCCTGGATCAGGTGAGGCTGGGAGGCTGGGAGTCGACGTTTCGTTTCGTTTGGAGTTCAGGTTTGCGTGTTTAACCGCTCCGTTTGTCGTCTGCTCAAGGATTTGGCCAACATCGGTCCCTCGTACGACAGCCAGAAGCAGGCCGCCTCGGTCACGGCCGGCGGGGGTCTTAACGGTAAGGGACAGACCGGTTTTAAACGCCTTTTAGACACGAGAAGTCGCTTTAAAACTCGTCGCTTTAAGCCCAGACGACGGACTGTTTTGATACATGCTCTTGTTCGAGGGCGCACCTTAACCGATCTACATTATATTCTAGGTGGATCGTCGTTTTCAGGTGAATATCTAGCCTAACGTCTGTCGCTTCTCGTGCTCCTTTAACGGCGACGCACCCGTTTTTGGCTGAAACCGAAAGCTCAGATCCGACGTCGTGAATTGGATCCAGAACCAAAACACGCCGGCTCTCCGAATTTCTTCCGAATTTCCGATTTAAACAAAAGTTCCCTTAAAAAAAAAAATGTAAAAAAAATCACAGCGGATTAGTTCTGAATCCGCTGACGGATTAAAAATGGAACAGTCGTCAACTCTGAATATTCCTCTTTTTTTTCTTTTTTTTTTTTTTTTCTTTTTCTCCTCGTTCAGCCAAAAACGCGGACAAGTTTTCGGTGGTGGCGTTTTCGGTGCATCTCTGTCCCCCTCCCCTCCCTCGTCTAAAGCTTTTCGTTGTGGTTCCGTCCCACATCGATTCCACACTCGCCGCAACGTTTTGTCAATTCCGAACAACTCGAGCATTGTAGTTTTTATTTATTTTAATTTTTTTAACTACTCACACTCTTCTGAGAACCTTTTTTCCGCGCAGCTTGTGTGGAAGAGGTGTAAAGCTTGGTTTTTTTTTTTTTTTTGGCTTCTTGCTTTTGGACGTTCCCCTCCCCAACCCTCGTTGCCCGATGATTCCTGTTGCCTCCTGCTTACCTCTGCTTGCTTTTTGTCGTTTTTGCTTCCGAACAATTGAAGTGGAAATTTTAAGAGCCGTGGCCTTTGGTGTGAGGGATCCCCGAAAATAAATCTGTGCTGCTTTTCGTAGGGTGTGTGTGTGTGTGTCTAAAAAAAATGGATATGTTTCTTGTTTTGTTTTTTTTGTTTGTTTTGGTTATGTTTGGGAATAATAACGCTCTCCCCGAAACGAGCACCGGTCCCACTTATAACCACAAAGAAAATAAAACTGGGACCATTTGGAACTCTCTTTATGCTTTAGTTTAATGTCAGTGGATCATCTTATTAATATGTTGTTTTTGGGGGACTGGCTATTTTTTAGAATGATCCAAACAAAGGGCTTTAAGTCGTAAATATGATTTAAACATGCAGAGAATTAAACGATTACTAACGATTTACCGTCCAGCCACAACCCCACATGTCTTTATTTACATTACGATATTCGTTTTAACTTTTAAGATTGTTTAAGAAGGTAAGGCTAGACCTGGAGCGTAATTGTAGTGTCTATATGTCATATCGTATTATATTATATTATATTATATCATATCAATCCATCGTCCCTGCCGTGCGTTGCCATTCCCACGCTATCCCACCGATCCGGGGTGATTTTTGACGCCGTATTTAAAGCTGAATTTGGACTCTGCCGTCTCTATCAAAGGTGGCCTTCCTCCTCCTGGTACGGGCAAAGGGCGAGGTGCTAAACGTAAACAGCAGCAGCAGCAGGACGGCACCGCCGCGGGCGCAGCCAAGAGGACTCGCAGGTAAGACCGGGTTACGTCCGGGCTGAGGCGTCCGCTTCGAGCCGTTTCCGCCCTGACGTCTTGCCGCGGCTGCTTTGCTTTTCAGCGATCCCCTGTTTGCTGCCCAGCGTCTGCCCCCCCACGGCTACCCGCTGGAGCATCCCTTCAACAAAGACGGCTACCGTTACATCCTGGCTGAGCCGGACCCGCACGCGCCGGACCCGGAGAAGCTCGAGCTGGACTGCTGGGCGGGGAAACCCATCCCCGGAGACCTGTACAGGGCGTGCCTGTATGAGAGAGTGCTGCTGGCGCTACACGACCGGGGTACCGAGTGTGACTCTTGTGCTCTTGTGTGTTAAGATTTTAGAAATGTTCGCCGTTTCTTTGACGTCCCCGTTTTTTCGAAGCCCCTCAGCTGAAGATCTCCGATGACCGGCTCACTGTGACCGGGGAGAAGGGTTACTCGATGGTGCGAGCCTCGCACGGGGTCCGAAAGGGAGCGTGGTACTTCGAGGTGTCCGTCGACGACATGCCCAGCGACACGTCCGCTCGCCTTGGCTGGTCCCAGCCTTTAGGTTTGTATTCTCGTTTCAGGCTAAGATCAGGCTGACCAATCAGAGCTCGGTTGCCGGGCAGAACAGGCCATAAGAGCTTATAAGATGAGCGGTGCTTTTTTTGGGTGTGTGTTTGTAGGTAACCTCCAGGCTCCGCTCGGGTACGACAAGTTTAGTTACTCGTGGCGCAGTAAGAAGGGCACCCGCTTCCACCAGTCCATCGGGAAGCATTATTCAGACGGATACGGCCAGGGAGACGTCCTGGGATTCTACGTCGAGCTTCCGGATGGCACGGAGACGGCAAGAGCCCTTCCTGATACGTACAAGGACAAAGTACGAGGCGCTTCCTCGCATGACCCCATGGAATTTGCCTTTTTGTCTTTTAATCGTCGTCTTTTTGTCTCAAAGGCGCTGATCAAATTCAAAAGTTATCTCTACTTTGAAGAGAAAGACTACGTGGACAAAGCCGAGAAGAGCCTGAAGCCAGTCGGTAACAGCCGAGTAAGTTTTGGGTTATTTATTTATTTATTTATTTTTTGTAGCTTTTTTTCTGTTTTAGTGATCGCTCTACTGTGACGCTTTCGACTCTTTCCTAGATGATCTTTTACAAGAACGGTGTGAGTCAGGGCGTGGCTTTCGAGAACCTCTTTGAGGGAATGTATTTCCCCGCCATATCTCTCTACAAAAACTGTACGGTATGCACCTTTACTTTTGGAACGTCATACCCCCGAGACGGGATGCGTTTCGTTATTTAACGCACAAGCTGGGATTTGAACCCAGGACCTTCTGGTCTGCGGTCCCTTTGCAGGTTTGGACAAAATTGATCAGGGATGAATTGAATACATTCTTTGAAGCAGTTATATGATTTTATATATATTATAGCTTCTTAGTAAAGGTGGAGTTACGGACTCGTTTTCACCTGGTTTGCTGATGACCGTTTTTGTTTTGTGAGTTTAAAAGTGCTCGCTGGCCACTTTATTAGGTACACCTAGTACCCTAGTACCCACTTATGCCTGGTGCTTCGTGCACCTGCCCCTTGAAACAAGACATTCTGCGTCTTACGGTCCATGGGAAGCCTAGAGATGGCGCTGTGCGTCACAATGCAAGTTAATGAAATGCTCAAACCAGCCCATCTAGGACCAGAAGCTGTACGATGTTTTGTGATTGGTTGATTAGGGATGTGCCGTATAACGAGCAGGCGTACCTGTCCCTGTTGGACTATAAACTGGAAGGTCCAGGGTTCAAATCCCACCTTTGCCAAGCTACCAGTGTTTAGCGCTAGCTGGATGAAAAGTCGCTCCAGATTAAGGGTGTACCTAATAAAGTGGCCGGTTCTTACATAATGCGTCTGCAATTTTGTGTACCTGTCCCTTCCACAGGTGTCTGTTAACTTCGGACCACATTTTAAACACCCGCCGAAGGATGTCAAGTACCAGCCGGTGAGTATTCTTATGGTTTAATGGTTTAATTTAAATAATTCTTACTTAATACTGAGCCAAAAATAAACCTGCTTATAGATCAGACAAGAAACGATGCCACAAATATACAGACGAGTGATATAACCCTGGGTGATACGACCTCCGAGTTACCGATCGCTTCACCCCGACGACGGTTACAATCAATAAACGATATTCTGAACGATATTTCCTCTGTTAATAGGCTGTTGTTTTATTTTAATTCTCTTATTCCGTCGATTTACGGTATGAAGAGATTGAAAGAAATGTCCTACACAATCACAGATTTCAATAAATAATGCCCAGGTGAACAATTTTTATGCTTATTTATTATTTTTCTAGGAAATTAGATTCGATCTTTTTTCATACTGTGATCGACGGATCAAGAAAAAAACGTATTAGCAAAATAAATGCCGCTTAATGGTTCTGAATGAATTGCCCTTTATCATTTTAATAATTATAATAATAATAGGTTTGACGAGCCAAATTACAATTTGTTTTTACGTTAAACGTTCCAGCTTCATGTAATTCTTCAAATTATTATAGTTGCGCACAAATGTGGAGGCGTAAACATAATAAAAAATGAAGCACGTTCAGGAAAATGAATCCATTTTTAGTATTTATACTTATTATTATTTAAATGATCACAATATCCAACAACGATTATCGAGCCAAACCTATAACGGAGCTCCCTAAAAGGAGGAGTGTGACTTAAAATGTTCAGTTCAATTCAAATTTATTTATATAGCACCAAAATTGAGCAAACCTAGGGCGACAGTGGCAAGGAAAAATCCTGAATGTAGAAGAAAGGAACCTTGGGAGGAACCAAGACTCAAAAAGGGACCCGACCAACATGGGTGGCCTAGATGTTCATTAAGTAAATACTTAATACTTAATAAAAGTGTGTGTGTGTGTGTGTGTGTGTGTGTGTTCAGGTGAGCGATATGGGCTGGGGCGCCGTGATCGAGCACTCCCTGGCGGACATCCTGTACCACGTCGAGACGGACGTGGACGGCCGGCGCAGCCCTCCGTGGGAAGGTTAACCCCCCCCCGGACCCATCGCGCAGAGAGACGAGGCGCCCCTGAACACACACGTGGACCAGCAAATATCACGACACGCCAAAACGAACCTTTAGCTTGATTAACCCTACTCCAGCGTGTGTGCTGTAACGCCCGACCAGTCCTGTCACGGGCCGTAGTGAGCGCTCCAAAACGATCGTCCGGACTGTAATTGGTGTAAAGCAGCACCGTTTCGGTTTACCACGCATGTTTTTTTTTTCGTTTCCTTTTGTAGTAGTCCCAGCTCCTGTTTTCTATCGCAGCTCGTTTGAATAAAGTCAGTCCAAATGCTCCGACCGGTCCCTACAGACCGCTTGTGGAACGTCTCGGGGGTCCGCGAGGCCGACGTTTTAGCCGAGATCTGAACCTTTATCTTATAGAGACAAAGCCACATGTCGTAAATCGGTCATTTATTTACACGCGATACGTTCAAAAAAAAATAATAAGGAAGATCTGCAAGCGTCGTTATGGTTACAGCCGTCCAGCAGGGACAGGGACAGAGACGGGGACGCCTGCTCGTCATGGCATATCTCTAATTAGCCAATCACAAAGCGGAGACCCGAGCACCGGGACGGGTCAGTAAGGTCATTTAGGGGACGCTGAACATCGGATTCGGTTTCTGGCCCCAGATGGGCTGGTCTGAGTATTTCGTAGACGTGCATTTTGACGCACAGCGCCATCTATGTAAAAAAATGTGTATATGTATGTAAAAAAAAAAGCCTTAAGTAAGGTGAGTTCGGTGGAATCGGCGAGCCTCGTGACGTTTACAAGAGCACGTCGTCGTGGTCTAGGAGTTTCACCTCGAGCTGTTTGGTTCTCGGTGGATTTCTCGTCCTTCCCGCAGGCTCTTCTCGCTGCGGAAATAAAAAACGGAGGCGAAGCTTTAAAAGGGACGTTTTTTGTGAGCTGCGCGTTTGCTCGAGGATCGTGGCGACGGTTCGGCTTACGTGTCTTTTGAAGAGTCGGTCGATCAGCTTGTTCCGGTTCGGATCTTGCTGACCCACGTTCTTGTGCCGCGACCCGGGGCTTTGAGACGCACGGTCGAGGTCGGGCGTCCTCGTGTTTCCGGGTCCGAAGACGTTCAGCTCCTTGAAGCACTCGGTCTCGATCATCTGCGCGACGACAGAGGGGGAATGTAGCGCGGGCTGCGGTCCGTACGCGGCGGTCAATGTGTGCGCCTAAATACCTCGTTCTGCCACGGGATGGCCATGCTGCCTGTGCTGAACTTGCCGTAGAAGTCCTGGTCCGTTATGTCCAGGTTGACTCCCTTGACGGTCGAGAACTGGTCGATATCTAGGACGTCCTGGCAGTACACGGCTTTGGGCTGTGGATGAAAGCCAGATTAAAGTTCTGCGCTGAAGAGTAAATAACCCGGAGAAGATTAGGAGAAAAAAAAGTCCAGTCCCTAGATCTTGCCCTGATTGAGCAACTCTGAAGCGACAGTGGCAAGGAAAATCCCTGAACATTTCTAATGGAGCAAAACTTCCGCTTAAGTCACACGGGGTCACGGCCCACGTGGCAGGAACAACCCTAGACGGGGCGCCAATCCATCGTAGGGCACACAGCCACACGCTAAGGGCCACTTTAGAGACACTTTTTAACCTAACACACACGTCTTTGAACTATGAAAGGAAACCGGAGTAAACCCACGCAGACACGGGGAGGACCCGGACTTTTACTTTTACGTAAAAAGAAAGTAATAATAAAAATATCTCGTCTCTAAGGCCAATCCCAAATTGAGCACAGTGGCAAGGAAAAAAGCAAGGAACTCGGGTTCATTACTGATTTACTCACGTTGGGCACGAAAGGGGGCGTCAGCAGTCCGGCCTCCAACCTCCTAAAATTGATTTCTTTGAAGAACGGGTGCTGTTTTACGTCCTCCGCGGCGCCACGAGAACATCCCAGTCTGTCCTTTGTTTTTTTGGCCAGAAGCTGAGTGGAACAGAAATGGGGTCAGCCGATAAAGCGCGAGCGAAGCCCCTCGTTTGGGTTTCGTTAGGCCAGACTTTAAAAAAAAAAATTTATCGCTTGTTTCGCGGATCCGCCGACGATCATATTTGAAGAATACAAAAAAAAAAAAAAAAACATTTTTGGGGGTATTTCTCAGAACCGCAGCACCAATGGTTGAAATTCGAAAAAAAAAAAATCATTTTCCGCCCTCCGGTGGAGAGCCAACGGTTTTCTTCTGTTCATTAAATTTTTTTTCCAGATTCACTTTAATTTAAT
>JAVSBV010112142.1:0-21302 GCA_033117975.1 Parotocinclus spilosoma
AGCACTAACTATAGCAGCATAACTAAAGGGAGAGAACCAGAATTTAATAGTCTAAATCTAACTAAAAGCCTGAGTAATTTACTGGTAATACGGCAACAGTGTGTTTTATGCTATATATTCACCTTCAACTTGGGTCTAATTTGGTACAGGATTATTTACTTTTTACTTTTTTACCCTACATGAACTTTGAGCATTGTTTCTTACTTAGCAGAATTGGCCTACTTTTATGTGTATATTGTTATGAAGCTCTATTAAACTCTGAAGATTCAGAGTCTGGAATTCAGTTTGAAGAGGAAGATGAGCTTCAGCCAGCTCCGAAGTGTAAAAGAACCTCAAAACCAGCCCTTCTGCAGCCAGGAGCAATCAATGAGCAGACAGCCATAGGCCCTGACTGTCAGCAGCTTGCATATGACAATATTTGTATGACAAATAATGGTAGATTTGAATGGTCTTCCTGCTCAGGAAATTAACATTCCACCCCACTGCCAGTGTGATTCGGATAATATCAGGACCTACATACTTGGCAGTCACTCATGCACAAGACAAGAAAATCATCCTGGATTTCAGCAATTTAGGTGGAAGTAGAGTTTTTGAAGAGTTGTGGAAGGCTATGGATCAAACTTATTTGGATGCTTGTTTTGGGGTTCTTATCCTTGCTGGTGTTTTCAGGTCCAAAGGGAAGGCCACAGAATCCCTATGGGATGAAGAAACTGGCACAGAACTTTTCAGTTCACCTGATGTTTCTGATCAGCTCGACAGCAGAGAGACAATCTAGTTGCTATCCTATCTCCACCTGTTTTACAACCCTGGGCCTAATGTCACCATTGATGAGCTGCTTGTTTTGCAATGTATTTCCTCATTTTGTTACATTTTAATTACAATGATAAACAAAAATGAGTGGCATTTCTATTCATAAATGTGATTTCACAAAGGTAAAGGGAACACATTTAACACTTGTGTTGTTTATATTATACAAAATAGCATCATGTGAGTCCAACAGCAATCCCAAATACTTGTGAGGATGAGTATATATGTGCCTTTGTTTTAGGATGTGCCCAGTGGTACTTTGATTAACTCAGAGTATACAGTTGAAACCCAGTAGAGCTTTGTTACTACTGTTCTCTTGGGCTAAACACTTTTAGACCTGTCAGACAGGTGATGCCAGGCATTCACAATTCTCTGCAAATTTATGGTATATATAGATAAATGTGAGTACAGATGCTTTATGGCCATGTAGGAGTGCTGGTCCTGGCGCCAGCATTCATGTGTTCTGGATAATATATGTTTATGTTAGCTATTGCGCATTTAAGGAATCTCTGTTAGAAGGGGAGAACCTGACGACCAATTGGAGTTGCTTTGTCAAGTTGATTTTCTGCAGTGAAAAGTTAGCAAAAGCAAAATTCAGCAATGGGTTTAAAAAAATAGTCATGTGAATGCTCCCCCTCAACATACAGGCAGCCAACGAGCATATATACACATCACACACAATACAAATTCTTCTCCCCTGCTGTGGTCTATGTGACCGATGGGAACTTTCCAGCATGTTAGAATTTGTGGGATCTGTGGACACTGTTTGTACATCTGTGTCTGTGTGAGGGTGGGATTTATGGTGTCATTTGTTCACTGGGAGGCTGAAGTTAAACTTGAGCAGAATGGCTAAAGTTTGGCCTCCTCTTCTTACCTCAGCTTGAAGAGGGGGTCTTGCGTTCAAAGGACATGATTCCCCCGAGGCTCAGCAGCAAAATTCGTATGGAAAGACTTACAAAAAGAGCAAGAGCAAAAGTAGTGAGAGAGAGAGGAAGACTGATAAAGACTGAACATGTCTAAATATGGTGAACAGATCAACAAAATCTTCGGCATGCTCACATATCATGATTGTATAACTTACACTGTGTTTCCCTACTCATGATTTGAATTCGTAAGCATACCTTAGATTGTTACGCAGCTTAAGTAAGAGAGCAAAGAGGAGACGAGAGTGTGATGATATGTATAGGTTAATGCATGCTGTTTGAATGTGTGAGCTCTTTGGTCATTTCAGGGGTCAAAGTGCAATCAGTAGTCTCCCAACCTAAAAATCCACCCTCATTATAAGGTCAATGGTCAAACCCCAAGGGTTAAACCCCAAAGGGATTCGGGGACTTGAGTATGCATTAACAATGCACATGCAGGCAGGTGGGTAGCTGGCTTGTCTGGACACACACATCCTGGGTCGCAATTAAATCTAATCCCTTGAACAGAGTTGCCAAATTTTGCATTTTCATGCCAGATGAAGTAGAAATGCAAGTTGACAAAAAGCTTTTTCTTTTCTTGTTGTTATTTCTTTTTTATATTTATTATTTTATTACATATAAGTTATTATTTAATTTGTGTTCTATCTAGTGACATAATGATGTATCCACATGAGTGTGAGCAAGTGTAATAGATTCACAAGAAATGTGAATGTATAACTAAAACATTTATTGATTTGAATCAAGTCAGATGTTACAAATCCTTAAATGTATTTTTCCTTAAAAAATGTATTTATCCTTAAAAATGTATTTTTACTGATATTGTAAAGCTGCTTCATTGTACAAAGTGCTATATAAATAAATCAGACTTGACTTTGTGTGAGACATATAATATATATCCTTAATGAAAAATGAAGATTAGAGTACCTGGCTAGCTCTAGTATGACTAGATAAGTAATTTGACTAGATAAATCAATTTTTATTCTTACATTTAATTTCTTAGGCACCCAAGGATGGGTCCGTTTTTGATCTTGGTCCTTACAAGGTTTCTTCCTTATAATGATTAAGGAGCTTTTTCTTCCCACCGTTGCCCTAGGCTAGCTTAATTTGGGACTGGCCATAGAAAATAATCTAATACTGTAAAGCTGCTTTGAGAGAATGCCCCATTGTAAAAAGTTCTATATACATACATCTTGACACAGCTAACTTGACTTTTAAGCTAGCCAAAAATACACAGACCTTTACATAGACTTACTTTTAAAAATCTGAACAATTGTCAAAACATTATTTCCAAGCAAGTTTAGAGTTTGGACTCTATTGAATTATCACAAAAATAAACTTTGCTTGATAATCTATATTATTACTTATATACTTACATACTAATTGTATATAGTATTATTCAAAAATATATTATCTATTTTAGCTTTATTTTAGCTTTAGTGGTCACATAGTCCAACTGCTTCTCTACATACTTGGCTGGTTCCTTTTACTCTGTTATCTAATGGTCAGGACCTCCACAGATCAGATTTTAATTAGGGGATGGATCGTTCGTATCACTGCTGTGACACTGCTGTGGTGATGGTGGTGTGTTAGTGTATGTTGAGCTGGTAAAATTGGATCAGACACAGCAGTGCTGCTTGAGTTTAAAACGCAGTTTACTCACTGTCTACTTAATTAAAAACATTAACCTTATAGCTCCATGCTGTAGATGTAAAATCATATACAGTTGCTCCTCTGCATCCTGTAATCCTTCAACAATGCTCACAATACGATGCCTATATGGTTCTGGTAACTGAACATTTTTGGCTGATGGACTGTTTGTTATTTAAAACACTCCAGCACTGCTGTGTCTGATTCACTTATATCAGTGTAACACACACTTACACAACACCACCACATCAGTGTCTCTGCACTGCTGAGAATTATCCATAATCCAAATAGTGTGCTGGTCCTGACCATAAGAAAACAGAGTAATAGAGATTAACAAAGTATGTACAGAACAGATGGACTACAATCTGTAATTGTAGAAATACAAAGGGCACTAAACACCAAACTTAAATAAAAATTAGGAGAATATAAAATGAAAAACATAGAATGCCTAAGAATTTGTACCATATTTGTACAGCAATTAACTGATTCGTATTTATACATAATGACTCACTTGGGATTTGTGAATCATGGACCTTATTCATAGATTCCTAAAGAATCCTCTTAGGGAGCTCCTAACTTGGCATAATAAAAAAACTCAGCTATTAGTTTTAGCTTTAGAGTCATTAGGAAGCAATCTTAAAGCAGCCCCGAGCAAGAAAAGGACAAAAACTTTTATCTTACTAAGGATACAGTGTTGGCCTGGTTGCTATTTGCTAGGTATGAAGCATTCTTCAGAAGACTGTGATTGGTTGCACTTCACTTAAATACACACAAATAATTGTCATCTTTGTCAACTTAAATTTATTTTAGAAATGTGTCACTATGAGCTACTCATAGCACTAAGAATCTTTATGAATAAGGCCCAGATACTTTGCCCAAATACCTAACTGTCTCCAGTCTTGTAATACCTATATGATTTTAAATACTGACTTTAAACAGTTAATCTATTCTTTCACCTTGTCCTTTCTTCCTTCTGCAAACTCTTTCTGCTTTTACTTTAGTCACTCCACAATTTCCAAGGTTTCCACTCCAGGGTTACTGCATCACTGTAATTAAATTAGATAACTATAACAGTTCAGCTGAAACGTTTACTGCTGTTAGTTCAGGCAACAAAAGAAACAAATTATATTTTACAAATCCCAGCTTCTTTTGCTGTGGCCATTATGTATTAGTCGTCACTAGGAACATGTTGCACAGGAACAGGAATGCTGATGTCATGCAGCAGGACTGACAGCTCTTCTTTGACAGGGCTTAGTGTTAAAGAGGCACCCAGCATGCTCAAACTTACTGACTAATATGAAGAGCTCAAAAAGCTCCTGTTCCTCTCAGTGCTACTAAGCACTCGACTAAGACCCTGCACAGACCCACTGAGAAAAAACACTCTACTCCTTGAATTAATCATGTTTCTTTTCTTTTCAGTGTCATGTTTTCTTTTCAGTGCAAAATCTTTCACATAAGCAGATTTGATATATTATTCATTTAGGTTTTATTCTGGATTTCTGGAAAAAGCATGTAAGGACATGAAGTAACACAGTCTGTAAGAATGTAGGCAACTTCTCTGGGGTATTCTGCTCTATCTTTACCACCACCTATATTTTATTCTAACACATTGTTAAGATTGTGTGCCGTCCTTTCTACATTAACAATCACAGCTTGTTAAAGTCACTTAAGCCTTTTGTTAATACACCTCTACTAAGGGAAGAGAAGTGCTGTAAGTTTCAACAATCTTTACAAATAAGTTGCTATTACAACTAATAGTGTCCGACTATTATTTTTAAGCTGAAGGTTTCTGAGCAACAAGACGGCAAGAACTGCCATCTGAGATTAACTACTGTAAACCATATATAAACTTATATACCTGTATATACACACATGGGCAAATTACTTTATATGGTACTGCCATTTGTTGGGCTACAGCTTTAGAAAACCACATTGGTTGCCACTATCGTCAGCTAAAAACAGGCAACTGAAGATAAATTTGTCATGGGATCACCAAAATTGAACAGTAGAAGAGTCTTAATTTCTGCTGTGACACTTTGACAGTAGGATGAGAATTTGGTATAAACTACATGTAAGCATGGATCTATCCTACCCTGTATCAACGGTTCAGGCTGCTGGTGGTGATTTAATGGGTTGGGGGAAATTTCGGTACAATTTCATCCATATAATACCAACTCAGTACTCTTCAAATGCACAGTCTATCTGAATATTGGTCCTGACCATGTCCATCTTCTGATGGCTACTTCCAGCAGGATGACTTACCATTCCACAAAGCTCAAATCATCTCAAACTGGTTTCTTGAACGTGACAATGAATTAACTGCACTCAAATGGCATCTACAGTCACCAAATCTCAATGCAATAGAGAACCTTTGGAGATGTGGGAATGCGGTAGCCTAGCGGTTAAGGTACTGGACTCTGGACCTGAATGAACCTGATGGTCCTGGGTACAAACCCCTCCTCTGCCAAGCTGCCACAGTTAAGCAAGACTCTTAACCCACCATTGCTTGGATTGTAAGACTGTATGAGTTGGATAAGGGTGCTGTGGATAAGGGTGTCTGCTAAATGCTGTAAATGTAAATGTAAATGTGGTGGAACTGGAGATTTGCAACATACGAACCTAAATCTCTAAAGAATGTTTCCAGGTTCAACCAGGTTCTAGCTAGATGTACCTAATAAAGTGGCAGCTGAGTTCTCTGTTCCCTGGTAAGACCGTGATCAAATTATGTAAAATTGGCCCAGGGTGAGTGTGTATGACCAGTTTTGATGAAGTTGTATGAAGTTTATGACTTGTTATGATATAGCTACTACAGCTGATACAATGTTAAATACAGATAATTTCCATTGTCCTAACTCTATCAAACACTTTTTATATGTATAGATATTGATTAATACATCCCAGTGTAGTGGCAGAGTTGGAACAAATACCCATGTTTTGACTATCCTTAAACTTTTGGCTATAACTACAGGTCAGAGTAAGTGACATATGTGCAAGTCACAATCAAGCCTCGGGTCTTGACCTTTAAATCTCAAGCTAATCCCATGTTACTGAGGTAATATTCAAGTACCTCAAAACATTTAACATCCTGTCAAGCATGTCTTAAGTCAATGCATACCTATTTATGATGCTCTAACTGTTTCCAAATTTAAATAAGTAAAAAAACACATCTTGGATATGTTGTACTTTTTTAAAATTTTTTTTTTTACAAAATTCATCAACATTGTAATCCTTGAATACAAACCACTTTGTAATAGCTGCTTTCTTGTTACGAGATTCATAAGTTTGCCAGGTTGCACATTAAAACTGAAATCACCCAATCATGTCTTAACAAAATAAAATGCCTAAAGTGGTTATTTGTATTAAATATTTGCATTATATCTATTAAAAGGTTAACCATTTTAGTCACGTTACTTTGTTAAGACATGATTGGGTGATTTCAGCTTTGACGTGCAACCTGGCAACCTATCAGAACACATATGAAATAGTTCTGATGACTTGAAATGACTTTATTTTTTATTAAATATTTAAAAAATTAAAGCCCTTTGAGTCATCTGTCTCAATTCTATATCAAGTCTCAGGTCTTAAATAAGTCAAGTTGAATATTTTATTAATGTTAGTGAAGAAAGTATTAAAGAAAGTACTTCAATAATTTGTCACTCAAGTCTGACCCGAGTCAAGTCATGTGATTCGAGTCCCCTAACTGTACTATAAACTAATATAAAAATAAACGAGAATAAGCATGAAGAATGCTAAATGTAAACTTTATGATGTTTATTGTAAATATGTGAGATAGAAGTTGGCTCACTTGGCATCAGACATTTAAATTACTGCTACATTAATTTTAATTGCCCAGTACAGTAAATAGTAGGTTAGATAATATGGCATAATAGGACATACAATATCCTAATAGGTCATAATATGGACACTAACCATTGATAGAAAGCTATATACAGCACATAGGTTACCCTCTCAGTGTTGCTGAGGGCGGGTGCTCAAATCAGAGTCAGGAAAGTGCGCAAGCTGGACAGAGACTGGAAACCAAGCGCACACTGTGGAGCCGTTCATCACAGAAACATGGATCTATCCGTTTCTACAGCGTGGTTCTTTCTAGCGGCTGTCGCACTTACAACTGTTTTAGGGAGCAAACGAAATGTCCCGCGTCTTCGCCTCTCGTATAAAGGTAAATCATTTCTAAACGACGCACGTGTTTTAAAGTGAACGCATGTAGACGAGATCTTACAAATATATTCTGTTCAGATCCTGAGTCAAGCAAATGCTATGCTTTTTAGCACCTCAATTGAATTTGAATTAGAATTGCTGTGCCTGATTTTCTAATATAACACGTTAATGGAAATAATTACTCTAAATAGTATTCTATCAGTTGAAAGTTGCTTAAATGTGGTGCTTTCTTTATTAATTATTGAAATTACAGTGCATGCAGTGCTTTCTTTTGTCACAAACACGATGTACTTTGTAATTAGTTATTATTATATTAATATATTATATTGTACTATATTCTTATTATACCGACTTAATGAGCATGACTTAATGAGCATGAGTACTTCACAGATTTTCCAATCTGTTCACCTAACTTGTGACAACCTTCCTTCCTGCGTTGACGTATGAAACGTGTAGTGGTCGGAAAGTATTCCACTTAATGTATTTCATTATTTTAATTCATTACTTTAGAGTTTAGTCAAGTTCAGTGACTCTCAGGTGCGCGCACTGGCTGTAGGGGGATTCCCTTTATGTGCGAGTTTACGCGCAAGTGCAAACCGCAATCCCACTTCCACTCAGTGCCCCACTGTTTCAACCTGTACTGCTCCTGGTACTTACAGTTTTGGTATCTTGTGCCTAGTAAATGTTGCATTAGCTTGTAATTTGGCAGTCATTTAAAGATATCTGCACTCTTTTGACGGCATCCACAGGGCACTGATTGTTTATCAGCAGGGGTTTAATGGGTTGGTAATTTCACAGCGTAACTGCACTGGCAGTTGTGATGGTTTATGCTCTTGTGGACCAGCTAGGCTTATTTTCCTTGTCAGTGCCGTTTCTGTTCCTTTTTAATGCCCTAAAAGGACTTCTGTTGTTAGGCCATTACACCATATACTGAATCTTATTTAGTAGTACATAAACTAAATAGTGCAAATACTGAAAAACCAATGCTTCCATAGTGATAGCACAGAATGTTTAACATTGTAAAGACAATACAACTTGTTTTAAGAAATATGAATCTTTAAAATTGTTAAACTTTAACATATATGAGATATAAACAAAAACGAAATTGCAATATTTACTTATATTGTAAATGCATCATATTATTTTTTGTTTTGTTTTTAGTTTTCCGGCTATTTTTTTACATATCGGGGCCCTTTCTGATTAATTTAAGAATAAATACAAAATAATTTTGGGCAAGCCCATACTCAGTAGGGGGACTGCACTGTATGTTGTAACACATTCCTCCTGTAACCATCATTAAACATTCCTGTGGCTTGTATCTCTGTTAGGTGCAAAGGGGATATGATTCAATATGAAATGCATCTATTAACCTTCGGTGTCAGCACCCTGTCTCTGGTTGTGATTTGTCCCTTATCAGACCACTGTTGGTAGGTACTTACAACCACTGACAGAAAGTACCCCAAAAGCCTTGTTGTTTAGGAGACGTTCTTGCAGGTTCCTCTGGCCATAATTATTTGTCCCTTGTTAAAGCTACTAAAGTCTTTATTCCTGAGCATTTCTCCCACATCCATATTATCTTTAAAAACTTACTGTTCACTTACGTTCTAAGTTCCCAGATCTCAACGTGCTTTAACGAAAAACATGTTTATTACATTACATTTACCATACACCCTAATCCAGAGCAACTTACAATTAGTCTTACAATCCAAGCAGTTATGGGCTTGTTTAGGGACACAACTGAAGCAGAGGTGGGATTTGAACCCTGCACTATTTGAGTCCAGTACCTTAACCACTAGGCCACCACAGTGGCTAGTTGGTGAATATACCAATATATTCATCAATAAATTAGGCAATGTCACAAAAATGTGTAAGGCAGTAGCAATAAGTGATTAGCAATAATGAAAATAAATGTTTTGGGCTTAATTAAGTACGTCTTTTTCATGTAATGTACGGTCAAAGTTCCAGACATTTTTTGCAGTTGGACTAACAGTCTTAGACTCGGGAAGGAAAAGGCTTACCTGAACTCCATGCCCTTATTTTTTCAATTATATGCAGGTAGAATGGAAGCACAATGTGCACTACCTGATAAAAACCTGAAACTATACATAGCAGAAAATGCCTATGCAGCAAAAAGTTTGGTCTTGCCTGTTAATGTTTTTCTGTAAACACCATTCCATTGAAACAACTTTCCCAAGGTACTTGGCAAATGTATATGGACTTCGTTTGTCAAAATGTCTTAAATGTCATTTAAAAAAGCATGAAAAATAATGTGATGTTGTATGTTATAACCCATAGGAACTTGCTAATTATCTTCTCATGTGTACTTAAACAGTTAATCGAGTAAGTAGGAATCTGTGAAAAAATCTTTTGTGCCCATTTTGTAACGAGTTGTAAGCTTGTTCGTCTTCTTGGGTATTTTTTCGTGGTTTGGCGCATACTGGATATGTGGCTTAATGATCTTTGAATACCTTGAGTACCCCGTAGGTTTCTGACCACAAGGGGGCCCCTGGGTCTGAACCCACTACAAGAAATAGTGACATGTTGCCCTTTATCACATAGTGATATGTAAAAACATGACGTATGTTCAAAATCCTTCATTTTGTGATCCTTGGAGCTCTAAGGAACGTCTTGTATAGCTTATAGCAAAAAACAGGCCTGTCTCAGTAATGAAGATTTATTGTAGTTTGAGCTAGTGACAAGATTCAGTAGAACATCATTATGGCTCACCACAGGACTTCTTTTCAACCCTCAAGTTCTTTCAATGCAATTTTCCAAGTTTCAGAAGACAAAGCCTTTATATATACTGCTCACAAAAATTAGGGGATGTTTCATTTTGAAATATTTCATACTTTAAAATGTAAGCAATTCTATGTAATAACTGGTAAAAGCTCATTTCAACGCAGCTACATTTCCTGTTTCCTACATTTTCCTGCTGATTGCCACAAGGAAAATTTTCATTCCATTCCAACCATTTACCATAAACAGCTGATTTTGCCCTTCCAAGACAAATTTTCTTAGCAACACTGTTGCTAATCTGTCTTGGGATGTTTTCATTTCAGCGTTAAACTTCAGATAATATGAATGTTACACAAGTGACATTTACCTTTTGAGTTACTTGTGTTACAATATTGAATACCAAATTGTAAGGCCACTGGCAGCACAGCAGCCCCAGACCATGATGCACTTCACACCATGCTTGAAATGAGATCTTGGGATTTTCGTCAGAGCCTTTGTGGTATTGTGTATTTCTGTCAAATTATCTGATATGTCCACAGAACAATGTGCTTTTGAATTGCCTTCAACTTGATACATTATTCAGTCAGAACTGCTTGTAAACCTTTAAAATGTTTACCTTAGTGGAACGGCTTCTTCTGGGAAAAGTATCTGGGATTTTTAAAAACATAATGGTGGGCAGAAGTACTCTCTAATGTATTGATCCAGTTATTGAAAGCAATACAGTAAAGGAAAACACAGAAAATAGCATTAAAAAAAATCTAATGTTATAGCCTGAATTCTTCAAATGTAATAGTTTATTTGATGTTATGTAGATAAATGTTATAAACTGTATTGACAGAATTTATTGGCTACTCTTAGAAATCCAATGTATGTCTGTAACAATTACTTATTTTCTTGGTTCAATACAAAGAAATGTGTCAGATTTATTATCTGTGGTAACTGCAAATAAGTTCCTTTTTGAGTATAATTGATATTGTGTTCAGCTGTCAATACAATATATGATCAGGGGAAAAGCTTAATAAAAAAGCAGAGTTCTCTGATTGCCAGAGGCAGTGTTGACACTAGGAAAAGCAAATAATGTGGACCACCAACATCCAACCAATTAGGACAAAAAGGGATCTCTGCCTCTTAATCATATTGCCTGTCAGTTCAGCTTGTATTCTTTATATGGCTTTATCCTTTCCATTTTAAGCAGTAGTAGTGAATGTGGTACTAGCAAGAGCAACCAGAAAAGTCATTAGTTAATACTTTGAAAGTTGCTACTGCTGTTACCATCTTTAAATTATTTGGGGCAAATCACAATGACAAAGGCAAACAGCAACAGCTTAACCTGGCAATGTGCTTCTGTTTCTTGAGACAAATGCTCAACTGATTGGGTTGAAGGTACCGATGACCTCACCACAGCAGCTACAAGCCTACTTTAAAGTTCCTCTCAGAGTATATGAAAAGTGATTCTTATTTGCTTGGTGGCTTGACTTAAAGACACAAACTGGTTATAATAATAAAGAGGAATTGCCAATTTAAAACCAGTGGCTTAGTTTATTAATACCAGAGATTTCATAATCCAGTGGTGGATACACATTTCTTCGTGTAATAGTGGGTGTGTGGCAAGTTTCCCTGGAGATCAACAGTGAATGTGTGTGCAGAGAAATTAATGGTAGAACCTCAGCCATTTAGTTGTGCATATTATCAGCCTTTCCTGAATTCTGATAAAAAAAAATCTCCTGGGATTTTCCTCCAGTCCAGCCAAATGTTTAACTACTTAATATGGGGATTCTATTTGAAAGTGTTGAACTAAGTGTTGACCTACATCCTGACCTGCCTGCCTGCCTCTAAGCTAAATAAGTTAAGGTCAGAATAGGTCATGTGATAACATAATCTGTTAGCTGCATCAGATAATTTAAAGGAATACGAATCTTTTACGAATTGGACAGTTTATCACACATAAGGAATATGTAAAGTTGATAAAAATATTAAGTCATAGGATACTGTATTATTTCCATTAGTACATGTTTCAATTGTGGCTACATGATGCACATACATGGGACATAAACCACTGTACTGACATGTGAGAGCATCTGAATACAATTGTTCTTATGTAATTATATTCAGATTTTTATATACCAGAGCAATACAAAAAAAATAAAGTTAAGAATTCATGAAATGTGTGTATATTATTGATGTTTCATATAAATGTTTATATGGATAAAAATGTTAATAGTGCCCCAACAACTGTTCTTAGACCTCCATTGTTGACTGGGGTTAAATAAACAGACTTTTCCTTTTGTACCAGGAGACTCTTTCTCTCTCACAATCTTTAATATACACACTATGGTGTTAGAGCAAAATGGATTGGTCTGGAGGGAATGTGCAGTGTTTTGAATGGGAAATGGAGTACAGCCTGTAAAGGTAGTGTTTGTGTGTGTGTGTGTGTGTGTGTGTGTGTGTGTGTGTGTGTCAGGCTTGTAGCTCTATGAGTAAGGTGGAAAAATAAAACTTAACCTTGTCAGAGTTCAATCTTAAATATGGCACATTATTGCAAATTTTAACACACAATTAACATGTCCATTAAGTTGTCCTCACAAAAATGGCAAATAAATAATGTGGGATAAACAATCTGGAAAGAAATATTCTTTTTACAAAGTATAACAATGCTTTATATTTAACCCTCACTTATCCTACTAAGGGTCATGTGGGAGGGTTGGAGCATAACCCTGGATTCACAGCGCAAGCATTCTCAGTGGTACACTGTGGAACCCAACTTCATTTGCCCGAAGAAACTGCTGTTTCCAGCAGCTGACCCTCAGCTAATCATCAAACCATCAGAGTTGCTTCAAATGGTTGTAATAATTTCCTCCCCCTATATATATTTTTAAATGCGTTCACTAAAATTAGCAGAAATGTCAAATGATTCCTGCAACGGCATTTAGTAGTACATGCTATTGACCATGCTATTGACCATATAGTTAAAAATAAGGCTAAGTTGTTTTGGGTTGCTTTAGGTTTTGCGTATTGTATTTATGTTACATTATGGGGATCAAATGCTTGGACAAGGGTAGAAAAATCTGCTATTTTGAACATTTTGCTAACGTCCATAAGAAATTTGCCTGAAACCTTATTAAAAAGACAAAAAACAAGGTTGGTGAGGTTTACCTTATGGATTAGTGTAGGTATAGACATAGAAACGATTAGGTACAGTAATATTATGCCCCCAAGTCCCCAGTATGATAGAAAGACAAAAGTGTGTGTATGTGTGTTGGATTAACACTGACTTCTGCTTCATGCATGAGATGTGTGTTTTTATGTGTTAAACAAATACACATGTGCATATGGTCCCTTAGCACATAAAAGTACTTTTGCCACCCATGCGCACACACACAAACACACATGCACGCTCACGTCCACACATACATGCTAAAGACACAAAGATTGCTGAGACACAGAGGGTTAGGAGTCGTCAGTTTGTTTTACTTTAAATGAATGAGTTAATGGGTTTATTTTTGCTGAGCTGCCCAGATGCTCATAAAGCATCCCTGCTCTCTCTCTCTCTCTCTCTCTCTCTTTAATGGGCTCAACCTTCTGGAACAATTTAAATATTACAGAAGGAAAGGGAGATTTGGTTTGATAGAGAAAAGGGACAATTGGACCATTATGCTGTGGTATACACAAAACTATGGAAAGAGTAAGAGATATATTAGAATGGATAGTGATGTGTTCAAAAGGAACTTTTGCATTTGACATGGGAAGGTAAACGCATGTTTGAATGTAGGAATGTAGGAAACTCATTGAATGGTTAATCTGGCTTGGAAAAATTGAATTCTAATAAAGTTCTGCTATATAGCAGATTATAATGTTATAGATGAGCATTTTCTCAAATATGCAAATAATAACTGATACATTTTTCCTTGCTTACTTCCTATAGTAAATTATATAAATGTGACTTACCATTCCCACAGTGCCTGCTGAAAGCTGCATATAGTCATATTTAGTCATATAAGTCATAATTAATTTTCACATCCCAGGAGGCTGCCAGTGCTACAGTTTGCTAAATTTGAATGATTTGTTAATTAATTATTTGTTTGCATGCTCAAAATTTCTGATGTAAGGGTAATTATAGTAACAATTTTTTGGAAGTGAAATATCTGATTGCTATTCTGGCTAATATATTTATTGACTGCAGTGACTGATGAGCAACAGACTTAAGCTAAAACCTTGGTATAAAAAATCAAGCAAGTATTGTCACAAGCATTTGTGGTCTTTATCTTTCGCTCACATTTCACAAGACTGGGGTTTTCATATGGGATCCTCTCATAAATGCTTTGATAACAAACTGGAACATAACAGATGTTCTCAACTCTTTCTAGAGATGTAGTCTAGAACTTTACATTTAAAATAATAATATTGTGGGTGATTGTAACACACACACACACACACACACACACACACACACACACACACACACACTAGTACATGGACAGTACATGCACACTAGTACATGGACATTTGGGTAAATCTACCAAAGACTTTGGACATAATAGAAACTTACTGTAAGTCCCTAATAAGACATAAGACACACACACACACATACACCACAGTGTGGTTTGGATGACTGAGAACTCTGGGAATGCTTTGTTTAATTCATGTGCTCAAACAATGCTGTATTGTGCACGATTACTCCAAAGCTTGCACTGACTGCTATTCTGTTCTTGATCACTGCACACTTGCAGTAAATGATTTAGAACTTGGGGAATCCTTGGTTTTGGTCGTCCATATGATGGCTTGAATGATGCGGTGTCACTCTTGTGTATGAACTTAAACTGACTGCTTTGAAATCCTGTACTTAAGTAGCACACACAGACATGTGCACACAGAATGTTTGTCTTTTTGTAACTGTTGGGACTTTACATTGACATAATATTGCTGTAGCTAATTAATGCTGCACCTACACCTAATTCTAACCTCATTAACCTAAATCTTTGGTCTTTGCTGATTTTTAAAAAATATATCTATAGTTATACATAGGTATAGGTTTTGTTAAAAAGCCAGTTATCCTACTGTGGTCCTCACAGTGAGTACTTAATAATCTGATAAACTAATAAACTTGATAATCAGATTTAGTCAGTAATGCGACCAACGAATCTATATACACTTGAGTAATCAGATAATGAGAGACATCCGGGTTTTTATGACTCAGTCAGTAATATGATTTTTATGTTTTAACCAGCCAGTAGTTTTATAGAAAAATGCCAAACTTAAGTGTCAAACTTAGGTAATATTACATAATCAAATTCTTTGTTTTGTCAAGTATTTACTGAGCCTCCACAAAGTATTCGATAGCCATTTTGCTGACTTTAATTATGTGGCACAGTTCCCGGGTTGCCAGATCCCGTGAGGAAAAGCCCAATGACTTTCAATGGAAAAGAGAGGGAAAATACAGCTGAGTCTTTAGATAAGGTGGACCTGGCCAATGTGGAGGGTGAGGCTTACATATGTGAGGACTAAGAAAAATGATTGGAAATCTGGTAACTGCAACTGAGTAATCAGATTACTGGGGTAGAATCAAGCTCTCTTAATTGGATTTCTTAATCTGCTTTCAGAGTATCAAATCAGCAAATCAGAGCATGTTGTATACATGACCACTCATATGCAATCTTGCCAGTCAGCCAGTCATATGAACACACGATCTCTTAACAAAGGGTGATAAGTCTCCGAACAGCTGTCTGTTGGCAGGTTAAAAGCAATCTCATTCACTATTATTCCCGTTAGTGATAATTCAGATGGGTACATTACACTTGTATTATCACATCACATATCACTCATAGACCTTGCCCACTTATCTAATACCTTTTAGTGAGGTCTTCCTTAGGATTTAAAATAATGCTGCAATATGCATCACCTTGTATCTATCACTTATTGCTCATGCTGGTAAAAAGCAGGAGGGTTAGAATGAATAAGGTTGCTGTGTTGCTCACAAGAACACAAAGTTATTGGATCTGTGAAGACTGAGCTGTAATCACGTGTAAAAACTACAGCATGGAGTCTAGAATATTTTATTTTTTATAGTACAGTACAGTACAGTACAGTATGAGTAAGGTGCTGTATACAGTAAGTGCAACCTATTATTATTATTATTATTATTGTTTTTTAGTATTATTATTAGGATGGCTACTAACCTTAAATAGTCTCTTTAAGTTGCTGCTCTTGCAGTGCTGTGGAAGAGCTAATCACTCTTTCATTTTACTCTTTCGATTTACATTTACATTGTAAATTTGGAATTGGAATTGTCATAATGAACAGTTGCATTCTTCTACTGTAAAATCAGGACATTCCCCTTATTGCAGACACAGTTCATGTTTCATCTGTTTGTTTTCACATACAATGAACACTGAAAGGCATTGCATTTAAGTTATTAAGACTTAAAAATAACAGGGCAACGTGTATTTCAACTACTCTTCCTCTAACTCCATAGCCTCAGGTCTACGAATGTTCTTAGTATGTTTAGTTTGGGCTGATGTATTGTGGGTCTGCAAAATGAAAAGGTAATTTCTGTTTATACACATAAAAAGAACAGAGCAAGGTCAGTGAATGTATAATGAGGTGTTCTACCGTTTAAAATCAGAATCATACACACACTCACACACAAACGCACGCACGCACGCACGCACGCACGCACACACACACACACACACAGGAAATACAACAGGGGTTGCATAGAGTTTTGAATGAAACATGAGTGAACAAAGAACAGTACTATAGGAAGTGAGTAAGGGTGGTTAAAAAAGGAGTGGATTTCAAAGAAAAGGTTGGCAAAGGACTGAAAGGATGAACAGGGGTAAAAAGAGGTTGTGATTGTCATGGTGAACCACAAGCTGATATGTTAACCCAAGAGAAATAGCATTAGAGAAGGGAATTTACCAGCTGTCAGTTAGATTACTTCTGTGTATGTTTGAGAGTTTGGTAAAGAAAGTATTTTTTTACTTTCATTGTTTTTATAATTGGTTCTTTCTGCACAGCTTCAGTGTCTGCTTTTGAACTGTCACTTTGTTAGCAGCCTTTTTGGTTTGGGAGTCCTCTGAATACGGAACATTAACAATGACGCACTTGAGTTCTGTGTTTAAAAGTTGAAAGTGAAAATAAAATAAGGTGAGCAGGCCTTGGAGCACTGAAAAGAGAGTTGTGTGCATATAATGTTCATATTATTGCCTGGTGGGCATGGGCTTGGGTTTTGACAGTATGGACATATCCCTATCAGTATTTTTATTGATATACACACTGTATTGTGTTTGTCAAAGGTAACAGACATACTTAATGGCCTTCCACACAAAGAGTAATGCCCTCATAGATAATATGGGAATAATCAAAATTCAGTCTTCTAGCAACAAAGTTATAAATTTGACAGATGCGACTCTTGAGAGCCCTACAGAATGTACAGAGCCCTTTACATTTTAATCAGTTGGCCATTAATGTTTTATGCAGAGAAAGCGAGAGCAGACAGACAGAAAAAAGGTGAAACACACATATATTTGTATTCTATACAAATAACAAGCATTCTGGCCATGCAGTGACTCAATCGGCAGCACTGTTGCCTCACAGTGAGAAGGTCTGGGGATCAATCCCCAGCTAGAGTGATCTGGTCTAGAGTTGTACCTGCTCTACACCCTGTGCCGCCAGCTAGGCACTGGCTGTCCCTTGACCCTTTTCTTATTGGATGAGGATCTCCATGAAATATGCAAACAGTGGCAGTAGAATGGAATTTACTTAACACAGTAGCTCTCAGTATGATACTTTCATAGGTGTCTACCTCACCAACAAATCAGATCATCAACTTCTGCCCTGCTCTTCAAAAGAGCAACAAGCAAACTTACACAAAACTGTACAATTTTGTCCAATGACTATGTCTAACCTTACAATCACGATCCAAAATCTAGGGCAAAACCTTCTCAGAGTGGTGAATCCTGCTGTAGCAGCAAAGAACTACTACAAATTTTAGATTTAACTGTTACGAGTTTGGAAGCAGTGAATATATCCATAACATTTTTCTTGTGTGTAGACATGCCAGTTTAGGTTCAAAACAAGCCTACGCCTTTGGGAATGGGTGTTAAGTCAACTATAGCAAATGAAAATGTGAAATGACAGTAAAGAAAAGCTGAGGTTTTGCTTGTGTGCTTGTGTGTGTGAGAGAGAGAGAGAAAGGGAAAATGAATGAAGCCATAGAAGCTGGATTAATAGTCCTTTGAATTATGTATTTGCTGTGGAATGCATCATAGTTGCTTTAAGAACTGTATATTCATGTCTGAGTAAATCAGTGGCTAGTATAAGTGTGAGCATTGAATCAACTGTGAAATGCAGCGGGTGCCACATTGTGTTAAGTCTGATTCATAAGAAAAAAGAGCTTTTTCTGGGAGGAAATTAACCCCCTCAGAGATTAGTCTCAGACCTTTTCCACACGGGGGAACACATCAAAGTTTTCCATCGACACGGTATGTTTACATAATTTTAAAAAAGCTTTATGTCTATACTGTCATATCGAGACGAAATGCAATATCTGATCTATGCATACACATGCTACATGAGCCAGGCATTTATACCAGTCAGTTTTATGTGATTGACAGGAGCTGCATCCCAATCCCCACACCAATCAGCCAAAACATTACAACCACTGTCTACCAGCTTGTCTTCCTTCCAGAGTGTATTCTAGTATCCCAGTTCAACCATCCTTCTTTTTATACCAAATTTACCATGAGTGTTTGTTGACAAAAATCTTTCATCTGACCATAAAACTTGGTTCCAGTCAGATTTTCCTGGCATGGCTTTTAAATCATCTGTTGGCACATCTGATGATATATTTGGAGACTTCTCTGCTTGTCTATATGTGTGCTTTTATGAGATCACTTGGTGATGGGGTTTTGATCTAGGTTTATGTGAGCGTCTGCTGTGCCACGCTCAGTGGGGTAAGAGTTTTACAAATGATGCCTACCAGCAGGATCTCAAAATGCATGAGAACTGGAAAATAAAGTAATACTTTAGTTCCCCTCTCTACCGTTACCATTCTTTTAACATATTTCACGTATGCACACAAACATAAAGAACAAATGTTTACATGTACCATCCATGTGTTTTAGTTAAATACACTGCACCACTGTAGAGTGTCAATAATCTTGAGTGTAGCATCTCCACAGGCTGCACTTCTGTCGGTGACCTAGATGAGCACCTGCACCAAAACATGAATAGTTTAAAAGACCCAAACTAAGAAATACCTACATATTCAAAAATATATTCATATTCATAAACTTGACCAGTGTTTTTGTCATTTTGCTAAGCACAAATATTTGATTACATTACACATGAAAATTTCTTACTTGAGCCTGGCTACTGGCTTTAATAACACAATAACATGAACTAGATTGCTGCTGAACTTGGCTACATAACTTCATATAATTAGTGCGAGAGTGATAACAATAACATCACTCAAATATCATGCCAAATATAGCTAGTTGCCAAATTATCTAACATAATTAAACAAAATATTTTTTTAAATAGGGCATCAGGTTGAAGGAACAGCCTGACACGATGAAGCTACGAATACTTGATTAAATTTAGCATGCTCCACCCTTGTTAACTTAAAGGGCAAAGTCAGCATGTGCAAAATGCCAGTGCTGTAATCATTCCCCCATGATGCTAGCTGAATGGTCCAGCCATCGATTAGTTCCAGTCACAGGCTGCTGACAGGGGCAGCCAAGAGCTACAAAGCAGTAAGAACTCGGCAGTGATCATATGCTGGGGCGGTATAATATATCCCAGACTTTCTGCTAGAAGAATATACATAGCTTGATGTGAACATGGACAGCTTAACACACAAACCAACATCCCACTGAGTGTGTTACACACTGTATTCAGCTTTGTACTGTGTTAGGGACATGCACCTCTTTTTTACAACATGGAGTCAGTTTACTCATGCTACCATTAATCTTAGAACCAAACGATTATATGATACACAATTGATACACGAAATATGTTTACCACATCAGTAATTGAGATTTTGCATTTTGGTGTTTTAAAATTCTATACAGGCAACAAATCTGATAATCATGGACCACATGCATTATCATGTATTGAAATGGGCTTTGCATGCCAAATATGATTTGGAGACATGGGTGTGATGTACATTTGTAAAAAAAGAACTAGCACAAATGCATTCTGAAGGGGATTTAGTGATAAAATGTATGCTTTGAATTGCATATTGGATGCATCTACTAATTAACATAATCCCTATCTATATACTTTTTGTGTTGATCCATGAAACAACTAGATTTACCTGACCAGTTTGTTATTTAGTTGGTTAAATAGATAAGAAAAGATAAGATAAACCCAAACCTAACCTAGTGGGTTAAATGATTTACATGCATTTTCCGGTGAGACATTTTTCCTAATTTTGGACTCAGTGTTTGTTCTATTACCAATGCACAACATTAATTGGAAAACACTTCATATTTTCTCTGTTTTTCTAGCACAGAAAATCAAACTAGAAAATGCAGCTCCCGGAGGAACTACGGATGTGTGTTGCTTCGGTGCCGTTAGTTCTGGCCTAGGCAGGTCTAAGACCCAGCCGATTCCGGTCGAGCCTAGGTTTGAGGCACGGTGGGCTTTAATTAGGTGCGGGTACGAGTCCTGGAAGGTTGTGGTCGGGGGTAGGCTCGAGACCCGGTTGATTCTGATCGAGCGCCGGTCTGAGTCCCGGTTTTAACATCTC
Source organism: Parotocinclus spilosoma (assembly GCA_033117975.1). Taxonomy (NCBI): domain Eukaryota; kingdom Metazoa; phylum Chordata; class Actinopteri; order Siluriformes; family Loricariidae; genus Parotocinclus; species Parotocinclus spilosoma. The sequence continues at coordinate 21,043 of JAVSBV010112142.1, forward strand.
TAGAGTGGGGCGATTCAAAATGAATGGGGATATATTTTAAAGAGTGATTAAAAAGTGAACGGATCTCCGGATCACTTTGAAAATTAACGTGGCCGGTGACATCATGGCCGGGTCCCACTGGTCCGATTTTCGTGTTTATAGCTTAAAAATTCACCGAGCTACAGTAGTTTAAAAACAGCCCTTTTCATTGTCTATGGGATTTTTGTGCCAGAAAATCGGGGGCACCGGGTGCACGGTTCGAGATATCTCTTAGCTATGAA
>JAVSBV010112159.1:0-21298 GCA_033117975.1 Parotocinclus spilosoma
ATTTCAAAATCAATACCCTTTCAAAAGTGAGACTTCTGGGAAAATGATACTGATACTCTTCATCCTCAACTGGCCACAGCTCAACACCTTACCCGGCGAGAAACTTAAGTTTCATTTCCCAAAAAATAGATTGATATACTGACTAAAAGGTTGCTTTTAAAGCAAGAAGTATCCATTCTGAAAATAACCCAATAACTATGAAGAGTACAGAAAACAGCAAGTTTGCCATTTGTTTTGAAAGACTTCCCATTGGAGAAGCGCTAAAAACCACCCCTCAAAATTTGCCATTTTACATCATCTATCTAAATATGGTAAAGTTATGCATACTGAATTAATCAATTTTATTCAAACAGCCTATATAGTTTAAAGGGTCAGAACTATTTATCCAATTCTAAAAATTAGAACTGAAATAAAATATTGTCAGTTTTAAGGAACACAGAATAGTTTTTGTAGGGAGGAGATGAAGAACTAATATGGCTGTAAAGTGAAATCATGCCACTCATACTTCATTAGCTATCTGGCTCTGTAATATGTATATCTATGATAATATAATTCCTACAGTGACAGTCACATTGTCTTGTTTGAAGTCATTATACTATTGGACTATTGAGGTGTCTTATCATTCATTCACTGCCTGGCAAGTCATGCTCTGTCGATGTTTCTCTAAGAGCTAGTTTTGTGCACTTATTTGCCCATTTTGTGAACTTTCTCAGTGTAAGTGCATTGGGATCTTGTTGGGATCACCATAATGACGTTAGGTAAAGACTGTGAAACTAGATGTTAATTGTGGCATGGTCATGCATTTAATAGTTAATCGTTTTTACTGAATATTTAAAAAAAAAAAAGAAAATATTTCATTCCACCTTTTTATGAGTTTGTAACCTGCAACTGTCTTGCTGGGTCATCTTTTCCTTTCCTAATGTGCAGTAATTGAATCCTATGCCAACTGCCTTGCTGTCAATCTCCTGCTGTTTGATGGTCGTGTTTGATTTGTTTGTAAGGTCGTTTAGTTTGTGGTGAAGTCCTACCCTGTTGCTTTCTAAACCCTTGACCTCAAAGTATCTCCCTCTTTTTGCTCTCTTTCTCCTTTGCATTCGTCTTTTGTTCACTCCTCAAAGAATGCATAGTAGCAGGCTGTACCATGAGTCTGTTTTGTACATAATTGTGCCAACCGCTTGACAGTGGCTTTTCTGATCTGCTTGCGTAAATAAACTATACTGGTGTAATTGGTAATAAATATGCTCCTGTACTCATTGTGATTCTGAAAATTCATTTTTTATGTTTTTTTTATGATTTAAACAAACGTAACCTAAAATATTTAGACATTCACATCAGTGTCAGCTATACACATCTATAAATACCACATCTCAAATACACATGTATTTATGCTGATTGATTACATGTTTCATTTCATTATTTATTATGAACCATTGAGTTTAATACTGTCTATATTGTTTCATAGCTGAGCCTATTACACATTATCAATTACATTAACAATGACATTACACTAAAGTTGACAAAACTTTAACACAAGGATTGTTCAATAATATTAAATGTTGAAAATCCTGGAATCTGGTGAGTAATTGACTGAAAGTGTAAAGTGAAAACAAAATGCTTTGCTTTTTTATTTACTCAATGCTAACTGTAGCCAAGTGCATTCAGTGACTGATTTCCTTTTGGTTGACTGCCATTGCTAACCATTTTAGGATCCATGGGGACTTATTTGCAGTAAGCATACAGTGCTGTAGCTGTAAAAAATAAAGAAAAACACAACCCACACAGCGGATATCTCACTAATTGAGAGCTATTGTGAATATGAATTGCGGATTGACAATTGCATAAATCATGAATCAAGTTTTGGCTGAAATAAGTTTTAGAAAGGGAGGGCAAGTACAGCACATACAACGAGAACCGGGACACATTTTTCAAGTCAAAATGCGTTGAGAACCAAATTTATCGAATTCCGAGGTGGTCAAGAACCGAGGTACCATTTTATACTAAAAATATTTTAAGCAAATGAACAACATTTGGATGTGAACTGGAAATCCTCCCTGTTTAATTGGAACATATTAAATAAGCACAGTGGTTATGGTACAGAGATATTGACTGACTAGAAGGAGTTCATGTCCCATCACTGCCCAGCTGCCACTCTTGTGCCATTTAAAATAACCCCTAATCCATAATTACTTGTATTGTATTTTGTAAGATTACATAAGTTGTAAGTGAATATTGGCAAGGATGTCTGCTAAACACTTACTCTTTTACACACTGCTTACACATACACAGAGCACCAGTTGACTGCAGGGTAAATGCCTGTCCTCACATACTATGGGACATTTTAGAGATGCCAGTTTACACATGTTTGAAATAGGGAGGGACAGCAGGGTACATTGAAGGAAGCCATGCAGAGAAGAAGCAGGGAACAAGAAAACTCCTTACCAGAGACTTGAACAAGGGTCGTTAAAGCTGTAGCCACTGTGGAACCCTGCCGGTCCTGTTAAATGCCTATTCAAAGTATTATTCAACGTATGCATGTAGCTTTAGATTTTGTTTAGTGTGTGTTCTAATGGTGATTTTATTTTCATTATTAGATTGGTTACTCTAAAGTGTTTATTCTTTAAATCTGCTATTTGAAATTATTGATTCGGATAGAAATAAAATCTCTAAATGTGAATTATAGATTGTTTTGTGAATTATAAAATTAGATTCCTCTATACAGTATCTCACCACCTCTCACCGCTCTGATAGTTTTACAATACCAAATAAAAAAAAAAGTTGGGAAAATAATTAAAATGTATATAAATAAAACAAATTCAGTGTGTAGGTTTAGCTTATAAAAACTAGGGGATATTTCTAAATGAATATAAAGCTATTTAAAATGCATTTTATATCATATCAGAAAAGCAAATTAAAAGTCAGAAAGTTGTTTGGTTACGCAAATGAGATGCAAACTAAACTAGCAAGTGACATATTCATGTTGGTGAAGAGAAGCATGCCATACTACACAAGAGTGCCACACATTGACTGTTCAGTAGGGTGTATGGTTACCCATGGCGATGGGGCATGGACAGGATCAGATTGTCCAGCCATTCTGGTGATATCCTTTGTTCCTCTTTGTATTTATATTGAAATATCCCCTAATACTTGTGAGCAGTCTAATTTGGGGTTGTCCCTACTTCTCTCTCTCTCTCTCTCTCTCTCTCTCTCTCTCTCTCTCTCTCTCTCTCTCACTCTGATTCTCTTTGGCTATGTCTAGCACTTCTGTCATTCAGCTTTGTTATAAATCATGATACACGTGACAGCTCACACTCATGTGTTACACCATCTTCCACACGCAATAATCTCCAAAGGGATGGGGTATCTAAAAAAACAGAAAGAAGCTGGAAGAAGTCACATGACTGGACTGTGAAAAACATTTTAATAAGCCTATTAAAGGGCATCGCCTTTATTGTCAAACCACCCAGCCGCCCTCACGCACACACACACACACAGATAATACACAGACTATACCTCTCGTGACCTACTCAGCTCTAAGAAATCTTCTCTAATCCGATCTGTCCTCCACAAGTGTGCAGCTCACATTGTCTCAATTCTGAATACGAAGTCACAGAATGCACAGCTCCTGCCTGTCCTCGTGGATTTCTGTTTGTGTTTGGAAGAGCATACGGTGGGCTCTCATGTGTCTGCGTGTTTGTGGGGCTCAGTGAAGAATGCAGCTTCTCCTGTCGCTTCTGGTGCTACTGTGCTCATGGAGTGTAGTGTTGCCTTTCTGCCCCTCACAGTGTACCTGTGTTTTTCATGGGACCAGGTAATCTCTCTTTCTCTCTCTCACACATACACTTTTGTGTAGTTATAGCATTGTGTATTGCGTAATGATAGCAAAACATCCTGTTCCATATAGAGCAAAACAGGCCCAAACCATGACATCATTATGTTTCTTAGATGGGATATAGTTGTTATGCTGGAATGCAGTATCCTTGTTTCTCCACATATAAAATCACTTCTGAATTAATCCAAAAAGTTATATTTTGATCTCATCTGTCTCAACAATGGGCTTGAATTTTGTACAGTCTTTCTGAATATGGACTAGTGGTGCCAAAGCCCTTTAGAGGTCGTTTAGTAACCTTTTAAAATCTGATTCGACAAATCCCAATTTTTTTTTTTGTTATGTTTCCTGTGTTCACTTTGGGGCTAAAATCTAACATTTTTTTAGATCATATTTATGCAGAAATATGAATAAGTACTGTAAATAACTGAACTATAATGGTTTATGATTGAAAAAATGTGCTGATAATAGCTTTTAATATTCCTCTTAGACAGTTAAATTCATTAATTGATACAACCAAAAATCCAATGAAGTGGTGTAAAACATAAATAAAAACAGAATACGATCATTTGCAAATCCTTTTCAAACTATATTTGATTTAATACACTACAAAGTCAAGATAGGTAATCTTCAAATGGATACATTTTATTGTGTTTTGCAAATATTCACTCATTTTGAATTTGATGCTGTAACACGTTCCAAAGAAGTTGGGATGGGGGTATGTTTACCACTGTGTTGCATCACATGTTAGCGTTTGGGAACTGATGACACTAATTGTTGAAGCTTTGTAGGTGGAATTCTTTTCCAATTTTTCTTGATTTACAACTACAGTTGCTCAACAGTCCGTGGTCTCCCTCTTGGTATTTTGCACTATATAATGTTCCACATATTTTCAGTAGGAGACTGCAGGCAGGCCAGTCTAGTAGTCACACTCTTTTACTGCTGCAATAAGCCAGGCCACCACTGAAAAATATGTTGCTCCAAAACCTGTATGGACCTTTCTGTATTAATGGTGCCTTCACAGATGTGCAAGTTACCCAAGCCATGGGCACTAACACACCCACATACCATCAGATAACTTTTTTTTTGCACTAATAACAATCTGAACAGTCCTTTTCCTCTTTGGGCCAGAAAACACAAAATCCATGATGTAAAAAACCTGTGGACTCGTCAGACAACAGGGCACTTTTCCACTTTGCGTCAGGATAAGCCAGTGGTGTTTCTGGGTGATGTTGATATACAGTGGGTACGGAAAGTATTCAGACCCCTTTGAATGTCCCCTGAAAAAAATCACTCTTTGTTTCATTGCAGCCATTTGCTAAAATCAAAAAAGTTTATTGTATGTATCATTAATGTACACTCAGCATCCCAGACAAACAGCATCTTGACAGAAAAAAACGGACATGTAAAATTTTGCTGCGAATTTATGAGAAAACAAAAACTGAAATATCACATGGTCATAAGTACTCAGACTCTTTGCTCAGTATTTAGTAAAAGCACGGTTTTGAGCTAGTACAGCAATGAGTCTTCTTGAGAACGATGGAACAAGTTTTTCACACCTTGATTTGGGGATTCTCTGCCGTTCTTCCTTGCAGATTCTCTCCAGTTCTGTCAGGTTTGATGGTGAATGTTGGTAGACAGCCATTTTCAGGTCTCTTCAGAGATGCTGAATTGTGCCAGTCAAGAATGGTCACAGAGTTATTTTGAAGCCAGTGTGCTTAGGAAGAGAAGAGGATTCTGGAAGTCGTTTTTTTTTTCCAGGATATGTCTGTACTTGGCCGCATTTACTTTTCCTTTAATTTCAACCAGCCGTCCTGTCACTGCGACTAAAAAGTTTAGTTCCTTCAACCTCATGATTTTCATTTGCGTTGACATACACTATGAGCTGTAAGGTCTTATATAGACAGGTGTTTGCCTTTCCTAATCAAGTCCAATCAGTTCAATTAAACACAGCTAGACTCCAATGAAGGAGTAGAACCATTATAAGAAGGATAAAAAGAAATGGACAGCTTGTGAGTTAAATATGAGTGTCACAGTGAAGGGTCTGAATACTTATGACCATGTGATATTTCAGTTTTTCTTTTTTAATAAATTTACGAACATTTCTACGTCTGTTTTTCTGTCAAGATGGGCTGCTGAGTGTAAATTAATGAACAATAAAATGTACTTTTTTGAATTTAGCAAATGGCTGCACTGAAACAAAGAGTGAAAAATGTAAAGGGGTCTGAATACTTTCTGTACCCACTTTATAGCTTTCACTTTGTATGGTAGAGTTTTAACTTGCACTTTTAGATTAAGTGATGAACTGTGTTCACTGACAATGGATTTCTGAAGTGTTCCTGAGCCCATGTGGTACTATCTGTTACAGAATGATTTCAGTTTTTATTGCAGTGCCACCTGAGAGATCGATGGTCACGGGCATTCAATATTGGTTTTCGGACTTGTCGCTTACTTGCAGAGATTTCTACAGATTATCTAAATATTTTAATGATATTATGGGCTGTATATGATAAAATTATTTGCAATTGCACGTTGAGAAACGTTGTTCTAAAACTGTTGGTGTTCATGAAGTGGCGAACCTCGCCCCATCCTTGCTTGTGAACAACTGAGCCTTTCCAGGAACGCTCCCTTTATACCCAGTCATGAAACTCACATGTGGAATGTCCCAAACAGGTGTTTTTTGAGCATTCCTTAACTTTCCCAGTCTTTTGTTGCCCCTCTGCCCCCTTTTGGAACGTGATGCAAGCATCAAATTCCAAATGACGGAATATTTGCCCAAAACAGTTTATCTGTTTATACGTTAAATATATTGTCTTTGTAGTGTATTCAACTGAATATAAATTGAAAAGGATTTGCAAATTATTGTATTTTGTTGTTTTATTTATAAATATTATGTTAAACTGAATGCATTTCATACTACTGAATATTTCAAAAACACTATTTTCCTCATATCTGATCCTGTTTGCTGCATCAACATTTCAGTTGTTTTCGTTTCACTTTATTCATAATATTCATAATAACCCTTTATTCCTTAATATTTTTATATAACAATACTGGATTTATGATGCAATAAAAGCTACTGTGGTTAATATGGTTGCATTTATGCTACCTATAGTTCCACCTATGTGCTTTTACACACAACTTTTACACACAACTGCAATGACAAGAAGTAGGACCCATGTGTGGGTAGGAGTGAATTTATCTGTAATAATATCAGAAGAAAGCAAACTTTGGAAGCCTTGTTACTCAGTCTTGCAAAGGTTAATTTGTGCTTATTCTAGTTTAATTGCAACATCTGTGTGATCTTCCTTACCACCATGTATCTTCTCTTTGTTAGGATGGTGCTATGTAATGACCCTGATATGTCAGACATACCTATGAACGTGCCATTGGACACTATAAAACTGCGCGTGGAGAAGACTGCCGTGCGTCGAGTAAAAACTGAAGCATTTTACTATCTCACTGAGATTAAGTACCTGTGGCTCACCTATAACTCAATAAGCACAGTGGATCCAGGCAGCTTCTACAACCTTAAGGTCTTGCATGAGCTTCGCATGGATGGAAATCAAATTGCCATGTTCCCATGGGAGGCTCTTAAAGAAATGCCAAATCTCAAGACTCTGGATTTGCACAATAATCGGATAACGAGTGTTCCTCTAGAAGCTGCAGCATACCTGATGAACATCACATACCTGGACCTTTCAAGCAATAAGCTTAACACTCTGCCATCTGATCTCTTGGACATCTGGAGTCCTGGCTTATTTCTGACCACCAATGCTTCTCAGAAGATCATGCTGGGTGAGTTAAAAAGTTTGCACATTCTTTCTCTTTATATATAAAAAATAAAAACAATTCATTAGTGCTTTTTAGAAATCTCACCTTATACTACAATAAGTTATTAAAGTCGAAAAGTTGTTTTTCTTCAACTTTTTAAGCTTAAAAGGCATTTCTCGTCACTGGATAGGCTAATGACAATGTATCTTATTGTTTACACACACATAGCTCTTTACTAGGACCTCTGTTTCACTGAGATTCTTCTTACATTCTGTTGATATTATTAAATTCCTTGAACACCTTTACCAACTTCATCAGCCTGAGCTGTTGATATAGTACAGCTTGTGCTCATGGATTTTTCCTGTTTTCAGACAGTATTTTGTGCCCCATAAGAAATTGAGATACACCCTTTTTGTTTTGGTGTTGGAGTTTTGGTGTATAGTAGTCGCTGCGGTTCACTGCAGCAAATTTCTTTTCTTGGCTGACAGTGTAACATGGTATTTACCAGCACATTTAGCACAGAGGTGGATTAATTGAAATGCTTAAGTTTTACAGAACAAGCAAATCAGTGCGAATGAGCACTATCTGTGCTGTAGCCTATTTAAGAGAGTCAAAAGAGAGCTGGCTGCTTTTGATGGAAATGTATTGTTTGACTTTTTTTTATTTAGAGGTATGTAGAGGTGTTTATTTTTGATGAAAAGAAAAGCAAAAACAAGAGCCTTAAGGTAAGTTTGAAAGTTTGAAGGCAAGATAAAAAATGTGCTGTATTGCTGCAAAATATGGCATGTAGTTACATCTCAGACAGATATATAGTTGATTGCACGTGTAAATGTGCTACACACACTGTTCTATAAAAAGGCTCTCATCTATTTTTAGGAGTTGCATCACTTGGTAAGAGATTCTTGACTTGTTTGTTGAGATTTGTTGCAACCGCTCTCTTTTAAATTGACAACCAGCCAACATCACCTTTGTTTGCAGTGGTGTCATGAACAACAGACATGGTCTGCTATGGAACCTTTAGCAATGAATCCAATTTTTTTTAGTTAAAGAATGTTGTGTTCATCTATGGAGGCCTTGTTATGAGCACTATAATTCTGACTTTGATGTTGAGTGTCAAACTGCCCCAAAATGCTGTTGTGAATATCTGGGAAGCCATTGGTGACAGTCACCTTAAGTAGCGATACAAGGGATACTTACAGATCAGCAATATGTGCAGGACATCTCATGGCGACATCTGTTGCCTCTCATTGCAGGTCTTCATGATATATGTGTGTGTGTGTGTGTGTGTGTGTTTTATATAACTGCATCGTCCTTGGAAAATATATAATATTAAAGGAATGAATGTTGCTTTAAAATCAATGTACTTTTTGTGTTAATGCTGCCATTACAGAACTGTAAATAAAATTTGCCAAAAACACTTACCCAACCCCATTCCATGGCAGAGCCTGACCTTTGGACTTCTTGCTGATAATAGTCTGGATGATACTTTTTGTCTTTGGTCTGGAGCAAAAATCCTGCGTTTCTTTAAAAAGATCTGTAATACTGATTTGTCTGACCTCAAAACATGTTTCCACTGTGTGATCGTCCACCCTAGAAGCCCAGAGAAATTAATAATGTTTCTGAATATTGTTAAAATGACAATAGCAACAAAAATAATTGCACAGTAAAGTTTTAAATGTGAATATAATCACCTGTTAACAAAACATGAAATATTGTGGGTTTAAACTGTCTGCATTGTAAAATGCAAGGAACACTCCATATTTAATTAATATGGCAATTAATATTGGTTTTTGGACTTGCCACGTACTTGTAGATATTTCTCCAGATTATCTACATCTTTTGATGATATTATGGACTTTAGATGATGAAATCCCTGAATTACTTGCATTTGCATGATGAGAAATGTTGTTCTGAAACTGTTGGACTTTTTGCTCATGCTGTTGTTCATAAAGTGGTGAACGTTGTCCCATCCTTGCTTGTTAATGAGTAATCCTTTTCGGGATGCTCCCTTTATACGCAGTCATCACACTTACTTGTGGAATGTTCCAAACCGGTGTTTTTGAGCATTCCTTAACTTTCCAATTATTTTGTTGCCCCTGTCACAACTGTTTTGAAATGTGTTGTAGGAATCAAATTCCAAATGAGTGAATATTTGCAAAAAACAATACATTTTATCCATTGATACTTTAAATATCTTGTCTTTGTAGTGTATTCATTTGAATATGGGTTAATGCAAATCATCATATTCTGTTTTGATTTATATTTTACACAACATCCCATCATCATTGAAATTATATATATATATATATATATATATTGGCATTGTCTTGAGTGTATGTATATATGACTACTGTTGGGATCTTGGGAATAGATGTGATCTTGTGTGTGTTGCTGAAATGGATTTGGATAGGTTTATAAATATATAAACCTAATATAAGACAATACAAATTTGAACAATTGCTTTGAGACAATGCCTCAATGCAAAACAGTTACAAATAAATAAACAAAAAAATGCTGGACTGGGACAAAGAATCGGAACTGGCATTTTTGGTTTAGACCAGCCCCTCATAATTAGCGGAGCACAACCATCTTGTAATTTATGTATGTGGGGTTACAGAGAAGTGCAACATGGGAAAAAAGTAATTAAAAAATTACTGCTTAAAGTCATTGGATTCAATCTTAGATTTTTTATATCACAATCACAACTAATATTCTTACCGTGTCAATATCCAACACACTGAATACAAAATATCTCTTTAATCATGGCAACTTAAAAAATAGTAAGTAACTGAAACGAAAAAACTGCAACTAAATACATTTTCACACTTTCATTGCTTATTTTGTGAAAACAAACAGTCAACAAAACCTTGAGAGAAAGGCTTCCTAACAGGAAAAAAAGGGATCATTAAAAAGAGCTGTTTTGTGATCCCCACCATCAGTTTTATGTAATTTTGAATAGTACATTTCACTGAATAATATAACTAGTGTTCATATTAAAAATATTCTCTCACCTTAGTGTAGTAGGAGCTTCTGAAGCAGTTCACTTTTCTCTGCAACTCTGTCAATGACAGTGTCTGTGTCCAAGCCCATTAGGATGTCCTTTTCTGTGGCCATTAACATAAAAGCTTCTAACTTGCTTGCAGACAAGCTGCTCCTCAGTCTGCTTTTAATGATTAATTTTTAGAGTCGAAATTGACCGTTCACGGGCTACCTGGGTCACTGAGAGGGTCAGTAAATACTTGTACGCAAGACCAAGAACATGATATGCATCTGTGAGCAAGTTGAATCTGCAGAGAATTTGGTAGCAACACAAGGGGCAGTTTTTGCTTTTCAGTTCTGACTGCAGGTTGTCAACTGTTGCTGAACTGTTGAATGTATTCAAGCATCTGCTGAGATCTTGTAGTGCAGAATCAGGAAGAGCACTTGTTTTGATTTCTGGAAAGTTTTTAGAATTCAGAAATGATAAGTCTGCATATAGGCTGCCATGTGCCAGGAATCTTCTCTGAATAGCCTCAGTAACTGTGTCCATTATTGGGTTGTGGACTTTTACCTCATAGGTTTCCAATGCATCGCTGGATGTCTCATCCTGGGACATCTCTCCTGGCATAGATTTTTTCTTTTTAGGTCCTCTGAGGTAGTAAAGCTTCCACCTCCATGTCAATCTCCTCATCCTGCTCCTCCAGCTTTTTATTTGCCCACTTGACAAAATTATCTGCTGCATCCTTGACTGCCTTGAAATCCCTTGCCATCTGTTTTAGGGCCTCATGTGTAGAGATCACCATCCTGTGGGCAGAGAGGATGGCACTCGGTGGCAATGTTCTCCTTGATCAAGTTTTGTATCGTGTCAATCACTGAGTTGACATTTGATTTAGAAAGTAGAGTGACAAGGGAACCTCTGCCTCTTGAGCCTGATGCTGATTCATGTAGTTTTTTACTTTTTTCAATCACTTCACTGAGATGCTCTTTCAAGGCCACATCATATTTCCCCAGTAAAGTGATGAGTTCTAAAAAATTACCATGATCAAGGCTATTGTCCTCCAAAGTATAAGCAGCCTCATTATCTTCCTGTCTGTAGCTCAGGCCCCTCTTCCCTATTACTCTAACAACTTCCACAACACGATCTAAGACCTGGCGCCTCCTCTTGATCTGTTCTCTGTGAACCGTTAGCTGCCTTCCCCTAAGTAGACTGTTTATGTCAGCTTTTGAGCAGTTTAAAAAATAAGCTTCAGCACAAGCTCTATGCACTATGCTTTTTTCATGCTCTTCAGCTCTCTGATGGACATGTCTCCAGTCTGACATTCCAGTTATGAATGTGCTGGAATCAGTTGGCTTGCTAAAGGCCAAGCATACAAAACAAAATAAACAATGACGTTCATTACAGTATGTGAGCCACTTCCTGCTTGTGCCATCTTTGTTAGTGAGCACCTTCTTCACTACAGGGTTTGTAACATCTTGCTTTGGGTGATGATTTAAAAATGCTTGCATTCTAGCAGGCTCAGGATAGGAAAAATAGTCTATTCTCTCTTCTCAACTGCTATCTCAACTGCCTAGCTTGACTAGACATAAAGAGAGGGAGAGATTATTACAATTTATTAAGTGGTGAATTGAAAACTTAATAAAAAAATATTGTTATTATTACTTTGATACTTTTTATCACTTACTTTAGCCATGCTTAAATTGCAAAGCTTTTACTTATATATAATTTTAAAATCTGTTATTTAATTTGAGCGCTTTTTAAAACATGTTAAACCACAGCATAGAGGCTACAAATTCAAACTAATATGCAGCCTTTCAGCACACCTATAAGGTTACTCAATCACTAAAAGTCCCTGTGTTATCCTAACGTTACTACCTGCTTACGGACTACACTTTCCCGCTCAGTCTGTCCCTCAGTTTCTCTGTCACAAGCCTGCATGTCTGTCTGCTGCTGCCGTCTTCATCTACAGAGGATGCGGAGGCTGCAGCAGCGAACATGTCTGTGATTTTTATACATTTTGTAGCATCTTCAGTGAGACTCTTCAGTTTCTTCACGCGTAACTTCTCTGCACCGCCTTTCTGCCGCTTCTGCTTCTCCATGCTGCCTCTCCTTTAACATATGCGCTCAACACTGAGCGTAGCGGGAGTTACAGCGGACCACGCAGAGAAAGGGTGGGCCGCTCTCACTCTATATCCTGATTGGTTCAGTCCACTGTCTATACTGAAGATGGGCCAATGGGCCAGCCCCTCTAAATTGTGGGCCGGTCTTTTAGAAAAAAAAGGGAAGAGGACTGTCGGCCCACCGGACAAATGCCCGGTACGCCAGATTACCAGTCCAGCCCTGCGGACAAGGGATTACTTTGGCAGACCTGTCAAGCACTACAATTTGGAGCTACTTTCACAAATGTAACTTAAATATTTATTCTGGAAAACCCCCCACCCAAAACCTTATGGTAACCATACCTTGTACGGAAGCAGCATTAACTTCATGCTCAGAGGCATCTGGGATGGACCATCACACAATAGAAGTGCATATTGTGATAAAAAAAATCAGTATCCCAGATCTGTTTTAAAGAAATGGATGCTGTGGGACCCGGATCAAAAACGCAAATGACAACCCATAATGTAACAAGTCCAAACGCCAGGATCTGTTACAGTATGGGGTTGTGTTAGTGACCTTGACAAATGTCATTTCCGTGACAGCATAAGTCCAAAAAAGTACAGTGAGATTAAAGGCTCTGTGAAGGAGTGGTACAAAGTGGTAAAAGCTTTACCACAATTAATTAATCTAATCTAATAACTTTAATGAAACTAATCAATTAAGTTAATTTAGTTTAATTTAATTTAGTTTTGTAAATATACAGTATGCTATTAAATCTTTTAAAAAATATTGTTTTGTCCATTTAATATAATTATAATAGTTATAGTTATCCTGTCCCATATAGTTAAGCACATTTAAACAGAAAATATAAAAAACACTGAAGATATGACACTTTGATAAAATGTAAAGTAGTCATTCTACAGCTTGTATAACAGTGTAAATATCCTGTGCAATAAAATAACACACAGCCATTAAAACTGTAGACTGACTACTTTATATTGTGTGCCATGAAAATATATAATTAAATAGTTACAGAAATGTGAGTGGTGTATTCAGGATTTACTGTACATCCTCATGCATGCACTCTCATCACATGTTCAAACACATGTTCTACACCCATCACTGCATTGACTCAGGTCCAAGATCTCTAGCTTATACTAGAACTGAGTGGGTGCTTGGTGACAGAGGCACACCCTGAACAGTGCACCAACTTGTCGCATTGTTCCACTTACTAAATAGGTAGAGCCAATCAGGCCATTTCATGTCATTCATGGTAACGTTTATTAGTAGGCTATGTAGTGTAGCTGATCTTATGAATCTGCAGACCTTTAAAAGTGAACTTGGGAACCATTTTTGTTGGGGTGGCTGCAGTGATTTTATTCACATCAAAGGTACCATTGGTCTGTCTGGGTACGCAAAATCTGGGACAGGTTTATATTAAGATTAATCTTGTGCAAACTAGTATAGCATTGACTGGCACCTGTAAATTGTTAAGCCTTAATGTACAACATCAACGTCCGTTTCAGTGTTTGCATAAACAAAAATCAAACTTTGTGTGAAGACAGACTTTGTTTTTTGTCTTTTCTTTAGTTTTATTGGGAAGCAATAAACAACAGTGATGTGCATATACTATGATATGCAATAAGTATACACTAACACAACAACAGAATAGGGGCTCATCTGCTTATGCAACTCCAACAACTACTAAGGCTTACTGGCCTAGATGCTAGCAATTGTGGTTGATGGATATGGGGAGGATAGCACTCATTATTTCTGGTGAAAAGGAGCAGTCAAAAGCCTGCTTTCCGATCTCCATGGTTGACATCGGGGTCATGCGGTAGAAGTTGGGGAGTGGGGAATTGCATTTTGTTTAATTGCATATGTATATGTTACAATTTATTTCTGAATTAGTACAAATTGCCGTGTAAGTGCTGTATTGATTGGAATCTTATTACTATGTAGTTTCTTGGCATAATGTAGCCTTGAAGCATTTTTCTAAGCAATACAGCTTATTTTGTTACATACATCGGTATCAATTGTTTTAATCTTAAGTCAAGTGAAATGTTAACACCATAAAGGTTTTTGTTGCTTTTGATTTCATTTCCTTCTTACATTATGCCTAGTAAGAAGGACATGGGGGAGACCAAGATGACTGTGCCCATGGGGGACATGGTGGTGATGAAGGCTGATGACGATAATGAAGTGACACTGGATGATTCCACCAAGGCACAAGTCATTCTCCAGCTTCAACATGTCACACATGGGTAAGTCTCCTGCTTTCAAGTAAAAACTTAATCAGGTTTTTGGAAGCAAGACAAATTAACAAAACAAAAATCACTAGTATTCATGTTGTGACAAAGGACCTATATAGGAATATAAAGGAATAGCTACTTGGTTATGGCAAGATAAACTGGCAGCACAATAAGATGCACAGTAGGAAAAATAAGTATTTGATACACTGCTGATTTCTAACGTTTATCCACCTTCAAAGAATGGAGAGGTCTGTAATTTTTTATTTTTATCATAGGTACAGTACAACTGTGGGAAAATCACATTG
The DNA here is from genome assembly GCA_033117975.1 of Parotocinclus spilosoma. Taxonomy (NCBI): domain Eukaryota; kingdom Metazoa; phylum Chordata; class Actinopteri; order Siluriformes; family Loricariidae; genus Parotocinclus; species Parotocinclus spilosoma. The sequence goes on from JAVSBV010112159.1 coordinate 15,235, forward strand.
TATGATTTTAAAATAATGAATTAACATTTTATTGCATAAAATAAGTTTTTGATTTCCTAACCAACCAGGAAGAATTCTGGCTCTCATAGTTAGTTTTTTTTAAGAAGCCCTCCTATTCTGGGGCTCCATACAAGATCTCACCTAATGAATTAAGGATGATTCTGGGAAGGGGCAGGAATCAGCCCAGAGCTACATGAAAAGACCTGGTCAATGACCTGAAGGGAGCTGGGACCACAGTCGCAAAGTTGGCCTTTAGTAACTGGGACTGTGGTGGCCTAACAGTTAAGTTACTGGACTCTGGACCAGATGGTCAAGAGTTCAAATCCCACCTCTGCCAAGCTGTTACAGTTGAGTCCTTGAGCAAGACCCTTAACCCACAATTGCTTGAATTGTAAGACTATATGAGCTGTAAGGCGCTCTGGATAAGGGGTCTGCTAAATGCTGGAAATGTAAATGTAAACTCACTACTACATCATGGATTAAAATCCTGCAGGACATGCAAGTTCTCCCTGCTCACACCAGCGAATGTCCAGGCCGTTTAAAGGTTGCCAATGACCATCTAGATTGTTATACCTTCTACCGATATTTCAGGACATTGCATTGAAAAAGTGGTCTTATTGAACGTTAACTTTTTATTTAACAGCAGCGGCACACACTACTAGTACAGCATGGCTTTTCTTCCTTAGTCACCGTGACATTATACGTAACTACGGTAGCTCAATCATGACCAAATATTTTACATCTTCTCTTAAACTCAAAGGAATATAATCAGTATTAGCCATTAGCAATTTATCACATGACATCTTAACCAAATATGTCAAATTAAATATACATCAACCATAACATTATTAACCCTTGACTCATTACCTAGACCTATATATTCAAATGTATAGGAGGTCATGTGTCTCTGTTTGTGGTGGACTGGGTTCAGGTTCAAATGTATCAGCAGTGTCAGCAGTGACCTTGATAAGGTAGTTAAGAAGTGATGGAAGGCATTTTAAGCACATGGCGACGCCAAACTCCATCAGATGTCTGCACTGTGTATGAGATTGCCCAGTTTGTGCAATTACAGTTGCTGGAACCCACTTAGTTTTGTTCAAGTAGTTCCTCGTGACCACTGTCTCCAGAGACAAAAATTAAGTATTTGGAATGCATGTCGCAATGTGTTATTTGTCCTGTCCTTTACTGTAGGAGGTTTAATGTTATCCATTGTTGTGCGTAGTTCCCTATTGACCATAAGGCATGCAGGTGATACTTTTGAGTGTGGTGTAGTTTGATACTTTTGAAGGAACTTGTACACTCTCTGATGTCGAGTACCTTGTCCTCTTGATGCTTTGAGAGCATGTTTTAGAGTCTGAAAAAATCTTTCTGCTAACCCACTTGTTGCAGTTTGGTTTGATGTGATTTGATGTGTTGCACTTCATTAGCTTTGAAGACATTTCTTATTACAACTTGTAGGCCATTGTTCAAAAAAGGTTAAGCATGAGATCCAAACTGACTGTATATTTTGCCTGGCTTTTCAATAGTTTTTTCAGCTGTGGTTGATCTCATAATAGCCACTTCTGGCCATTTGGTGTGGGCATCAACAGCCACAAGAAACTCAAATCCAGTGGATGAAGCAGTGCTGCCTTGTAATATGAATGACTCGCCTCCACATAGCAGACACCTAGACTGGACTGAAAGCTTTAGCCTCCTGCCTAAAAAAGGTTTCAGAGCAGAACTGTCACTTTTGGTTGGTCCCTTAATGACAGTGTTAATTACAGCAGATAATTCTGGGCCATTCTGAGTCGCCTTTTTCAATTGGGCAGATGTATGGGAAACCTTTTCGGCTTCATTGAGGTAACAGTATTTGACTCTGGTTTAGTAACAGGGAGTGGCCAGCGTGATAGTCCAATCTGCATTGCAATGAGAGTCTGATTTGCTATACATGATGTCATATGAGTGAGCTGACAACAGCAGAGCCCACTTCTCTACACATAAAGCTGAAAGTAAAGGTATCCTTGTGTGTGGTCCCAGGATTGTTGTGAGAAGTGTGTGATCAGTCTGTGATCAGTTAGGAACATCCTCCCATAGAGATACTGATAAAGCTTTCTTACGGCAAAAACATACTCAGTGACTCATGTTCCAGTTGAGCATAATTAGTTTCTGCTTTGTTCAGTGTCCTTGAAGCGAATGGCCTTTCCTCTTTGTTGGGAAGTAGATGTGAGATGACAGCCCCAACTCCGTAGACGGATGCATTGCAAGCAATCTGAATCTGAAAAGCTGGATTAAAATGTGTGACAACCTCTGATGTGACCAGTGCATCTTAGCTTAGCTTCATAGCTTTTTGAAACCTATTTTTGGCAGTCATTACTACACTTCAATTTCTTCTCCTGGCATAACAGTTTGTGTAACGGTTGTAGCAGTGATGCAGGGTTTGGTATGAACCATTCTTAGTAGTTAAATAGTCCTAGAAAGGATATGAGCTGCCTTATATACTCAGGTGGAGGTGAATCAACAATTTCTGCTATTCTGGATGGTGTAGTGTTTAAGCATTTTTCATCAATCACATGACCTAAATGCTCCACAGTTGATTTAAAAAACTCATTTTTCCTTGCATTCTCTGAGGCCATCCAAGTTGGCCCAAGTTGTGAAGGTGTTCTTCGCCACTAGCTACTATACAGAGAATGTCCAAATAGCACTGTACTCTGGGCATTCCACAGAGGGTCTGATCCATTGCTCGCTGAAACAATGCTTGAGCTGATGTGATGCCAGAAGGTAATCTGCAGTACCTAAAGAGTTCTTTGTGTGTGTTTATTGTTAATATACGCTTCATTCTACACATTTGGAGGTAAGCCTGATTAAGATCTATTTTGCTGAACTTTTGTCCTTTGCTTTATCCTGCAAACAGATCAATTAAAGGTGATGAATATTGCTCTTCATTTAGCACTGGATTTACTGTTACTTTTTTTTTGTAATTAACATTTTTATTGAGACACGTCACATAGCATACAGTTTCAAATGGATAAAAGGACACAAAAAAACTAAACAGAAGGACAATGGGGTAAGGCATCCGAAAACAATCTAATAAAATAACAATTCCAATATAACAAAAAGAAAGAAAAAAAATAATAATAAAAGCCTAGGCATAAAATATAGTCAGTATTCACAAAATGTGCAGTAGATAAGTAATAAAGGAAGAAATGGAAGAGGGCAGGAGAGCTGTGAATATCAATAATGATATTATTTAAAGGTTGACAATGTAAATCCAAAGAGGGTGCCATATTTCCCAAAACTTCTCATTCCTCTGATGCAAGTCAAAGGTCAGTTTCTCAAGAGGAAGAAAAGATGCTATTTGAGAGAGAGCCATAAATTGATGGGACCTGGGGCTCGACCAAACAAGTAAAAGGCATTTTTTTGTAATGAAAACTAGCATGGTGAAAATCTTTTGAGTGATGTTATTGAATATAGTTGCTAGATTGCCATACAAAAGATATAATTTGGGGCACAGAGTGAATTGAATGTTAAGAATTTCTTGTATGACTAAATGAACCTTTTCCCAGAGAGTTTTAATTTTATTACGTCCAAAAGCAATGAATATAAGTACCTTTTTCAGATTGACACTTAAAACATAGATTAGACCTTTCTGGAAATATCCTGTGTAAGCGAACTGGGGTAAGATAAAACCTGTTAATAAACTTGAAATTAAGTTTGTGTTTATTAATTGAGGTACACTTAGGGTATAAATTAGAGCAGATAGAAAGCCAATTCTGTTGGTCTATATCCTCCCCCAGATCCCTCTCCCAAATGCCCTTAATACTCACAAAGCAAGAATGACACCCATCAGACAACATACATAGTATACAACTTCGAGATCAGACCTTTCTGATCACATTGTTTAGATATAAAGCCTTCAATACTTGTCACGTCTAGTCTCAAAGTCCCAGCATTCAACTGAGACCTAACCTAAGTGTCTGATTTGAAGATACCTAAAAAATCTGTTTTTGGCAATTTATATTTGTCTGCTAGATCAAAAAAGGGTATCATAGTGCCCTCCGAAAACAAAGAAGATATTTGTGATATACCACGTCTACTCCACAGAGAAAGCCCAATATCTGAAAGTTGAGAAGGGAAATCCGGGTTGAATGCCATTGGAGAAAGTGAAGAGAGACCTTTAGGAACCTTAAGATATTTTTTAACCTTGTTCCAAGCACGTAATGTATTTAATACAACAAAGCTCTCGGAGACATTTTGTAATTTATGTGCATTTTGAATAAATGGTAAAAACTGTAAAAGTAAAGTGTAACAGACACTGGATTCTATAGGGACCCACAGTGAGTTTGTCCTATTAGAACACCAACTAATTATATTTTTTGTTTGATCCCACCAATAATACAGTTTAATAATACAAATTTGGCATACCTGCTCCACCCTCCTCCTTGGGTTTCATCAGATTGATTAATTTGAATCTGGGTTTCCTACCATTCCAAATAAACCTTGAGAACAGTCTGTTTAGAGCCTTAAAAACAACCTAGGTAAATAGCAAGGAAGACACTGGAATAAATAAAGTAATCGTGGTAGAACATTCATCCTCAGGGTGTTTATTCTACAAAAAAATTAAATAGGAAGGGAGCCTCAGCTGACAAGATCAGACTTTAATTTGTTTACAAGAGGCACATAATTTTTATTATAAAGATTGTTGAGATCCGGGGTCAGAAAATGCCCAAAAAATTAAAACCAGTAGTAACTAAACTGAATGGAAAATTAAGGGACATTAAGTAAGTGATAGACACCTTAAATGATATTGCCATATATTTAGTACAATTTATCTTATAACCAGACAATGTACTATATTGGGATATGCATTGTAACAGTGAAGGAATAGATGAATCTGGATTAGTTATATATATAATAATACATCATCAGCGTAGAGGGAGATTTTATGCTCTTCATGACCTGCCTTTATGCCAGAGACTTTTGGATTTGCTCTAATTAGTTCAGCTAAAGGTTCAATTACTTAGAAAAAAGGAGAGGAGCACTGTCGTTTTAATATCATTACTCATTTCTGGCCAGTATCATACCTCATGGGGTCCTCCGTTTGCTCTTTACCATGCTAAGGTGTGACTGATGTGTCAACTGTAACATGTGACTTGGAAGGTGGTACCACAATACGTAGCCCCTTGGATACCATGCCTTCCAACACCACTAATTAACTTTTAGAGTCCCAGTAAGGCTGAATAATGTTAATGTTTCACTAGTGGACAAGTGGCATATCAAAAGTTTCAGCAGTATTGGTTGCCACTCAAATTGCTAGCAACTGTCGTAGTTGTGAGCTCACCTCACTCAGATTTGGATTAAACTTGATTAAAATCCTGATTTAGCATTAAGAGCAGAAAAGACTGAAAGTTGAAGCTATTTTTTCTGTGGTGCACACCAAATAATGCTTTCTTTTGATGACTTTATTTTAGTTCCTTGAATCAATGCAAATCTTAACATTATGCAGGATTGCCACTATGGAACTTATCCATTCTGTTGGCTGGTATGTAACCACCTATCATCTAATTAAGCTTCTGCACTATTTTGATGTAAGTGGTGCAGACTGGCGATGTATGGGATGAAGCACTCATTTTACCTTGGGATCTAACAGCCCTTCAAGTACAGTTTTTGCTCCTGAAGTTCTGCTAGCATTCATTGTATTTACTTCTTTAGTAAGTAAAATATACTCACACATTTATAACATCAAGGTTAGATTACTGTAATACTCTTTTGCCTTTATTCACTAATAAGTGTAGTAAATTTATAAGCAAACTTGTGGGGTGCACAACTCGAAGAGTTGGTGTCGAAGTCTGGGGTGTGTCCGACTGGGATGAGCTCTTGTCTGTTAAATTTTGAATTGTGCATCTTTGCCTTGAGGTCATAATTAAAGTTTTTGCTTTCAAGACTCAGGTGCAATCACTCAGGTTTGTTTTTTTTGATGGATGTCTCATGTGATCCTTCTTGGTGTTATATTTTGGCAGTAATTCCCAACCCTCCTCCATTTCCCTGATGATTGCAACTTGCAAACTAAAACTACAAATACCTGCAA
>JAVSBV010112169.1:0-21298 GCA_033117975.1 Parotocinclus spilosoma
TATCACTGGTAACGACGCGGCTTTCCTCTCACTCATTCCCGCAGCTTCACAGTGCTTTAAACAGTGCGGACGCTGAGTGTCTACAGAGTTCAATAGCAAAGCAAAGAGTGCAGCGAAATGAGACGAGCCATTGGATAAATGCTGGGCTTTGTCCCGCCCATCGGACGGGACAAAGATATATATATATGTATATAAAAATACATATATATATATATATATATATATATATACACACACACACTCAAGTAAGTGCCAATTTAGAGTAATCAGTGATCCTAACATGCATGTATTTGGACTGTGGGAGGAAACCCGGAGTAAACCCGCACAGACACAGGGCGGACATGCAGGTAGAAAGGACCCAGGCCTCTTTGGACCCGGGCCAGGCTACAAACTACAAACTACACAAAGTACCAGCCAGGAATTAAGCTGTGGATTTATGAGACGTGAAAAGTGATCTACTTGGCTTGGTGAGTATTGCTGGGTTTGACCCCATGTAGAGCAACCTGCATCCTATTTGTGTGGAGTCTGCATGTCTTCCCAGTGTCTGTGTGGGTTTAAACTGGTTACTCCACTTTCCTCTCTCAGTCCAAAGACATGCCCTAGGTTAATTGTGCCAAATTGGCCAAACTGGCACTATATGCATGTAGCATCAACTCAGTTCAACATCCAGTGTATTGATCTGGTCAGTAAAGGTGTGTGTGTGTGTGTTGTTAATCAGTTTCAGCTGCTTTAGTGTTAATAATCATGCCCCAGAGGAGCCTCCAACAGGCCACTGGTGTGAATGTGTCTTACCAAACAATCTGAAATAAGCTTCATGAGGGTGGCCTGAGGGCCCGAAGTCCTGTAGTGGGCCCTTTGCTCACTGCCCAGCACCTAAGAGCCTGACTGGCATTTGCCATAGAACACCATAACTGGCAGATCTATGCTTTTTACAGAAGAGAGCTGGTTTCACATGAGCACAAATGTATTTATTTATTTATTTGGCTTTTTTAACATCTTAATCGGCATCAGCGGCCATGTAAGCGACACACACACGTATGTCTATATACATATACATATATATATATACACATATACATACATATATATACTGTAATCAGTCAGAAGAAAAAGACCAGCATACTGCACTGGTATGTACCTGCTTTTTCCATGAGCCGTGATAGTCTAATTTTCAGAATAGTCTTTCAGGGCTGGTGTGGTGTTGTGCTGATGACAGGCCTCTTTGAACATATGACACCGTAAGCCTTTAAGTACAGCAAACCTATCATTAACAGCGATGGCTAAGATGGTTCTTTGTTGAATGTTGCTGCTGACCATAGCCCTCTATCTAGCTCTCTTTTATGGTCTACAAAAGGTGAGTGGGTTAATGGAAGTGTGTGTGTTAGGTGCATTAGGCCCTTTAATCACATCAGACTTGCATTGCAATTACAAGGGTGGAATCGACATGAAATATATGGTGCCTTTTTAAAACCATGCACATCAACTAAGCCACTTATGGTCGTCTACTGGCGACTCAAGACTTGTGACTGTGTCATGTAGCCACTCCTGCTTAACACAAGACTTCTGAAACTCATTTGTGCAAGCGCTGCTATTGTTGTGCTCTCTAAACAGACTTTCAGTAGCTACCTGCATTAGGCAACAAGCACTAATGTAAAAAAAAAAAAAAAAAAGAAAAAAAAACACGAGTCTGAACTGATCTGAAGGTATCAACTAGGAATGCATATGGAAATGACCATGTGTTGTTTTAATGGCTACTGTCATGTGCCACAAAGCTCAAATCTTCTCAAACTGGACTTGGACATTACAGCGAGTTGACTGCACTAAAAGTGCCAATCCATGAAGTGGAATAAAAGATTGGAATTAAAGATGTAGCTCTGAATAATCTGCAATAACTGCGAGATACCTGTGTGGCGCCGTAGCGAGCGGCTGCCTTTCTAGTAGCTCCGTCAGTGTTGCGTTCTTTTCTAGCTTTCTTGAATTTCCCCCCGGGGATCAATAAAGTATCTATCTATCTATCTATCTAGATGTTCTCATATCAATATGGACCGCAATTGGATCACAAATGGACCACTTGTATATTGTTCTGGATTGCTTTTCATTAGTAGTTTTACCAGTTTAAACACAAAATGTGCAATTGTTATTGTGCGATAAACCTGATTCTGATATTATTATGGTATATTGTTGTATACATGGTCTAATTTGTTTAGAATAACATGACATGAACTGAAAGTGTGTGATTTTTCATCCACTGATATCATACAGTAGGGACAGAAACAAGGCCTAGTCAGTCACTCTGCCATTTTTTCTGAACGGGAAGTTGTATTTGTCTAAGCAATAATAGAATGTATTGCTTAGAGAATGTTCTTATTTTCTTCTTAAATACAAACAAACAGTACAGCTACCATGATACATAACAAGGAGTTCACTTCAACTCTAGAACTGTGTCTGACCCGCCCACCCACCAACCCAAAACACAAGGGAAAGAAGCATCAAGACTCCACTCTGGAGTGTCAGCCAGGTGGTGGAATGAACAAATGGCAGTCTTTAAGCACTCTCCATTCAGCACTAAATCTGCATCTGGGCATCTACTCAAGCTGTAAATGTCCCAGTTTAGTCTCTCCTTAATTGTCACTAGCTTTCGGAGTTATCTTTATTTTCAGCCATCTAGCAGTGTGGGAGGATTTCACCGGACTCTTGTGTTCCTCAAAATATCAGCTATATGGGGATAATTGAACCCTTTCAGAGGAGGAAATTAACTGATCCAACCAGAGCACATAAGGTCATAGATGGACAGTCAGTGAAAAAAGTAATCCTATTATTTCTACGCAAGTAGCAAGATTAGTGGCTCAGTTTTGGGATAATCATGACTCTGTGGTTACAGCTCTGAAATAACACTTGGAGAGGTGCAGAGCTCAAATCCTAGCCAAGGCTTTTCTTGAGCAGAATCTAGACTAGACCCCTTAGTTCCAGTAAAGGTTATTATACAGCATACAGACAATCTATCTAAAGTTTGTGAACACCTAAAACAAGGATATTAGTATGGAGTCCCCCATACCTATACCCTTGTGTTACCTCACAGATGCTGTTTTGAATAATTGGGCACAAATTTGCTCCAAAACCTTGCTAGAAATGGCAGAAAGGAGGCCATATATAGATTAATGCACATGGTTTTGGATGGTTCTGGAATGGGATGGCCAACAAGCTTCTATTGTTGTGAATGTCATGTCTGACATCCAGAATGTCTTTTACTTTGCTAACTGAATTAAGTACAAGGGATTATCGGCTCAGTGCTGGGACAGTGATGACTCAGTGAGCTCACATCTCAGTCCCAACTTACGGGTACCTGATCGACCTTGAATTCAGTACAAGAGTAAGTCGCTGTGGACATGGAACTCTGCTAAATTATTCATATTTCCTTGGACTCTATGGCAGTCAGAGGTTCAGGCTCTTATTCCTCTGACACCTACCTGTGCACCACTCGGGAGTCATCCTATGAAGATCCGAAGATCTGAAGCATCCTAACATAATAATAAGGCATGACCACATCCAGTTCTGAGTAGCAGGTAGTGCCGGTGTCACAGCTGTAACACCCAGGTTCAGTCTATATCTTTGGTTATAGTCTTTGCAGAGTTTGGCACTCTCATTTCATATCCGCATCAGTATTCTCCCAAATCCATAAATAGTAGGTTGACTGGCTTGTATAAATTGCCCCAGTTGTGAAAAAGTAAGTAAATAAATGTATTGGAACCCCGTTTAGCAGGTATTCCCACCATACCCTATCATCAAAAGATTGCAAGCTAGAAAGGCCATCTGGCTAGAATTTGAAACGCACATGTTCCTGCTCGCTGGATTCACAAATCTCCAACTGAAGCTGACAATACAATAGACTCTGGCTCCTTTAGATTCTAATAAGACTTTTGATTGGCAACAGTCAAGAGTTTTTGTTTTCCATGTAGTCACATAGCCATTTTGCAAAGACAAGGCATCTTGCATGATCACTAATTGCAAGACGGCAACTTGACTCCTTTCAGTTATTTTCCACCATGCTTCTGGAAAAAACCCCCAAAGCATATTAGTTTATATACTATATTATACACTCTGAGCATATCATTTTGATAACATAGTGCTGGGAGGCATGATCACAGTTTTTTAAGATTCAAGCGGTCTCAGGGTATATCACAGTATTTTTGAATTTCATTTATTTGTTTTCTTTTAAAATAAAATAGGTTTTATAGATACTGGAATTCTATTGTCAGGTATACATAGAATATGAAAAAATTAACATGTATATAATTAAAGATTTGATTGTTACACAATACTTCAAAATTATTAAAAGAATCAGGATGCATTAAGGCAGTTGTGAAACGTGAACAGTTTTATTGTGTAATCTGCAACATATTAATAACAGAGAAATGCCTTTTTTTGCCTGATGAATTTTCACCCTGGTAAGACACCTAGGATAACACCAGCGCTACTGGTTAAGGGCACTGAAATTGGTATTCCAAAAACGTCCAATGAGGTTATGGAGAAAGTTTCTGCAATATAAAGCCTTTTGGTCTGCATCAGATCTGTACTGCTTACAAATTTTGGGGATATATCATAATATTTCATTTTGAAATATCCCCAAAATTTTGTGAGCAATCATTTTCTGATGTGAGCAGTGTACTTATATTTACATTTCATTTTCAGCATTTAGCAGACACTCTTATCCAGAGCGACTTACAACTCATACAGTCTTACAATTCAAGCAATGGTGGGTTAAGGGCCTTGCTTAAGGACCCAACTGTGGCAGCTTGACAGATGTGTGATTTGAACCCTAGACCATCAGGTCCGGAGTCCAGAACTGTCCGTCAGGAGCTTCACAGTTTCAATATGCACGGCCGGGCTGCTATTGCCAAACCTTTGTCTAAAACCAGATGTATCAGTTTCATTGTCTTACCCCTGTATGTACTGTAATAAATCAGAAAGAAGAAAAAGGGTCTGTTGGACCCTTGGGGTTGGAGTTGAAATAAAAGAGTGGGACAAGAGAAATCAGACCTTATCAAATCTTAACAGTATTCTTGTAGCAGCAGAATTCACAGCTACTTTTACAGCTTGAAATGACTTCATTATGGTGCGTGTAAAAAGGGCAACTTGTCTGTGATGAAAGACCACGACGCCAACGGTGACAATTTCATTTCAGCGCCCTAAAGGTCAGCATTATTGAGCCAGTGCTGGAGTTTATACAGTGCTAACAAGGACCTGCTTTGTCTCACTGATGATTTATAGAGAGTGAAGGACCTCAATTGGAATTATGTAATGGATAGCCTGATTTATAAAGAGATATTATGAACATATAGTTTGACACCAGGACGTGCTTGTATCATGTCGTAGGACCTCAGTTGTTTACATACTTAAACAACATTCCTACTTTCCTTTTAGTTTGACAAAAATAGCTTAGAGGTATTTACGATAACAGGCGGCCCATTATGGCATAATCAGAGCTTCTGTTTATCTCACTGTTCTAAATGGGATTAGATATTGTGCCTCTTGACCTTACCTCAAATTTTACTAATGGAACACAAATTACAAATAAATACAGAAATTAAGCAAGCCAAAGCCTTCCAGCATACATAAATAACTGCACAGGCCCATCCATCAATGGAATTACATTTTCATTGGACCCTAGACTGTATATGCAAATGAGTTGGCCAACGATGGGTGAAAAGTGAAGCGAATACATTTTGGATGCAGTGACTGGCTTGTTTCTCAGAGATGCAGAAATGCCCTACATTTTGTGAAAAATACACTAAATTACCAGTCACATAGTATTTGTATGCTACTGTAATGTGAAAACAAAGGGTATTTTCACAAGAAAACTGTTTGCAAACGATACGTAAATCTGGAAGCCCAGAAACACATCGCTAGACATGATTACAAGCAACATGGAACAGCAGCCAGATGAACCGGGGACTCAAAGAATAAATGTCAACCAGTTTATATACAGTAGTTCTAGGTTAGAGAGAAAACACAAGCAGTGAGGTAACAAACAAAGAAGCACTACCTGAAATAGGACCAGCTGTTAATGGCTGCAATGCCTAGTGTTAGAAGAAATATTGTTATTTTCTGTTATAATTTGTATATAAAAGACCTTGGTCATTAAAATGAATGGATGTTGAGCAGATGGACAGTAAATGGCATATACCTGTATTACACAACACTGAGCCACATTTTATGGCCACTTAATGATCAGATGACAGATAACATGGTATTACAGCTGCTCATTGACGACATGTTGGAGGCAGGAGAACTGGGCAGGAGTAAAGACCTGATTACCATTGACAAAAGAGACATCATTATGGTCCGATGCCCAGGGAATAAGATAAGCTGGTAGTTGGAGTGTGATGCTCTGGGCAATGCTCTTCTGAAACACCCTGTGGACATCACTTAAACATCACCTAAAATTGTTTTAATCTATGCATGTTCTTAACCTTTTCCTCAAAATTTTCTTCCCAATCCCTCAGTCTCACAACAAGTCATGCATGATCCCTCTGCCACTATATTAGGGCCCCAAGCCAGCAAGAACCCACATTATTTTTGCCAGCACCTTGAATTTCCCACTTCCAAATATATCACAGTTGCATCTGTGCAGAGACTGACCTGGCCAAAGACACCACGCAGAAGGCAATTCTATACAATTTTTCTATATTATTAGTCACATATACCCAGCTGTTGAACGCCTAGTAGACTCAACTGGAACACCTTTAATTAACATGTTTCCAAACACAAACCTAGGAAATTCTTCTGTAATCCTGTAATACCATTTTCCCCCAAATAAGATCCTACCTGAAATTTTCACAGTTACCAAACAAAACACAGGAGTTAGGATGATAGCAGACTTTTGCAAATTAGGGGCTGTGTCCTGCTTCCGAAGATGAAAAAGAAACAACCCCTTATTATAAACCTGAAAAAATATGATCTTGTCATTAAAGAGGAAAAAAAAAAAAAAAAAAAAAGAGGAGAAAGTTCAAAGTACAATCCACATGAAAGGTTTATTCTCAGTTTTCAGCCCTCACAAGCACCAAGTAATACTGCACTCTCACCACACAGCTAGCAATCAAATAAACCTACTTAAGAAGACAGTCATCAAAAATGAGCATAAAATATCCTATGCTTTCTTTGGGACAATATTTCGACTCGCACAACTTAAAATCTTGTAACTGTTTTCACTGTAGCAAAGTATATAAAAGGATAAAAGTTTAAAAACCTAGGATGATTTATAAAAATCCCCATCAGCATCGTTGGAAACATGCAAGGGACAGTAGAATATGTACAGACCTCCAATATATCACCGATTCATTTATTGTTAATGTACAGTTCACAATATAGTCTATTGTGAACTGTTTTGGTTCATATTGCTTAGGGCTTTAAAACAAACATTAAAAGGTGCCGTCCCACAAATCAGATTTTAAGGCAAATCAAGGGTAGGTCACTCAGCAGACACCATAATGGGATTTTTCTTTGTTATGATCTTTGAGTACGGTATTGATGCGCCATAGTTACAAACATTTTTTCAGTGGAAGAGTCAGCAATTCTGTTCAAGAACATTTAACTCAAGTACAAACACAATTGTTCTTAGTCCTTATCCACACTATTACACTGCTCGCAAAAATTAGGGGATATTTCATTTTAAATTATCCCCTAATAATTGTGTCCCATTGAAAAGTTCATTTTTAATTCTGTACATTCTGAAATGGCAAAATGGCAAGAGCCATTTCTGACCAAAGAAAATAGGCTTACGTTTAGGCAGGGCAGGGCTTTTTAGGCCTCAAAGCTACACACAATTTTTTTTGTGCAGTTAAAAATAGCCATTGACACTAACAAGGCATTAAATAAATACATAAAACACTAAAAAGTCACCTTTACATTAATCACCTTTACACTAAACACAATATGTAAGCTGTTGCCTTGTGTGCCCATCATTTTTAAGCCAGGCAGCTGCACTTAGTTGTTTTTATGCCAACAACGGAAGTGATGGTGAGCGGACACTAAATAAGAGTGAATAAAATGGTGGGACATTTTAAGTGTCCAAAGAAATTGTGTTTGATGTGGAAGATACAGACTTGTACAAAAGCTTAAAATGAATGTACTTTGGTCTGAATAAATCGCATGAAAAAATATCACGTTGGGAGTATACTGTCCTTCAGTTTTAAACAACTAATGTCGGGAATTGACTTAAAATGTGACTGCAAATTTCAATAAACCAATGAACCAAAAATTAAGTTCTGAGACCATATGAAAACCAAAACATGACTTTTCCACACAATTGTTGGACCATGCTCATGAACCTCCATTTGTGAGTAGTTTAAACATGTAAATAGTCAAAAAGGATGGAATCCCAGTTGGGGTGGGAATACATACGTGCCACACATACAAAAGATCCTAGTGTGTTCTAGTCTCTAGGTCGATGTTCTGCATTAATCTTCAGAGTTAAGACACTTCAACCAAACGATTACCCTACAATCAAGATATTCCAAGTTACATTTACAGCATTTAGATGCCCTTATCCAGAGCGACTTACAACTGAGATATTCTTACAATTCAAGCAACAGTGGGTTAAGGGCCTTGCTTAAGGACCCAACTGTGGCAGCTTGGCAGAGGTGGAATTCAAACCCAGGACCTTCAGGTCCAGAGTCCAGTGCCTTAACCGCTAGGCTACCACAGCCCCTAGTTAACAACAATGCATCGTCTTTATGAATTAGCTATTACAATTGCTATTAAAGTATTGAGAAAATAAGTATACTTATGCTAAAGAATGATTTATATTATGATTGTTTTACAGAAAGACGTGTGACCTTTTCAAATGGTAAGAAAGTATTAGGCTCATTTTCTTTTGTCCATTGAAACTATGATGTCACTACAATTCACTACTGAGCGTGTCCTCAGTATCATTTGCATCGTATCTAGTTGATAGGTTAAAAGTTATGTAATGTATTTGTTAATTTTAACTTCATATACAAACCAGCGAAACGGCAAATCTGTTCATGCAGTAGTGAATATAAAAAGTCTGGATGGTTCCTGGTTGCTAAGCGACTTGCTTGTTTTCCTGATATCTGCTATATTTCCCATGACACCCAATCACCAGGTTGAGCATTGCAAGCTATTCAATTTTTCAACCAGCGACCTTGGTGTACTACAGATAACATCTGCCATAAGAACCATTTTAAAGGTAACTGATAATTATAAGGAACTAAATCCACAGCCCAGAGACTTATCAAAATAAATGCGATATACGTTGGCTAAGGAAGCACCTCAGATGCATCAGAGCTGGAGTGATGTGACAGTGAGGGGCTTATTGTTGATGTTGATTATGGATGCTAGAGGTCAGAATACCAAAATACCAAAATACAGTACTGATTGTTTTAGCAGAGGCAGAGTGACCATATAGAGTTATTTTTAGTTTTTAGAATCAGAAAATACAAGAAATTTGTAAGTAGTATTAAAAAACAGGGGGAGAAAAACAGCTTTTATAGGCTACAGTGGCAAGTAGTTGGTGTGACGTCCCCTTACACATGCGCAATAGCAGCATTTGGCAGCTTCATCTGGATGCCAACTTGACCCTTCTCCAATCAGAAGAAGCTTGATCAGCAATGTTTTGTGAAAGGGTAGCAGCAAGATACCATATTTTCAGAAGAGGAACAGCCAAGATATGCTGAGGCTAACAAAGATTAAAAAGAAAAGCAATGGAAATTCAAGAGTGACAAATCCAAGTTTGCAGGTTTTGGGTCCAATCATTGGCATCATCTTATATATGGTCATCACAACATTGCTAAATCAATAAATCTAACAGTGACCTAAGACTTTTGTCTTTTGACTCTAAAGAGCTTCAGAAGGCAGTGTTTTATAGATTAAAAATGCCATTTCAGTGTGGACGGAAAGCCAAAATGGACAAAATTTTGTCTTTTCAAACATTAGTGTGGACAGGAATTGGAAGAGCTTGATTCAAACATACAAACACAGACAGTAGCTACTTTTTGACATTAAACATTGTAAACACTAATAAACTGTTTTATATTACAAAGAAAAAAATGCTTTTGCAGCACCAGTCACGATAAACTCAGATTATGATCTGATTTATACAACCTCATGCAAAGTCACCTTAGGAAAGTGCCAAAACCATAAGGTGTGCACATGTTCTCACTTAGAGGAGATACTTTTTAAGACTTTAAAAGCAAAGGGTTCTAAGATAAGTAAAGCAACGAATTAAAACAAATATTGAAAAAGGCACATGCTAGTTTTACAAGCATGGACCATGTAATTTAAGCTAATTGGATGAAGGATGGTTATAAGATGTCAAGCCCGACGTGTTACATGTGCTACCATAAGTAAGAACACACATGTAATATGTTAAAGTGACAAGACCATAATGGTTATGCATGACCTTCCTGTGACATCATGCTACCTTTACCTAATTAATTTACTAATAAGCAAAGCATTAGAATCAACAGCAAGGACCCATTTTTCCCACCAAAATGGTGAAATAAAAAAAGAGAAAATAACAATAAAAACAATTCAACTAGCAAAAGCTTTGAATTGGGGGCTCCTCTTGGGCATCACTTTTCTCAAAATGAACAGAATCCCAGTAGTGTTGGTTCTCATGAATAATGCAGTAGCCCATAAGTCATAACACTGACTCTGGATTTCAATTTCAGACACTGCAAGTTCCACAGCAAAGCAAGTTTGTGAAAAATACCAGAGGACTGGCTTGTAGAGTCTTCTTGGCTTTGCAACATTGTAAAGTTTTAACTTGTGGTGGACACCACCATTTTTGGTGTATTTTTTAATACAAAAAGGCTCAGAAAAAAAGTTTTAAAAAATTGTAAATAACAAACATGATGCCAAATCATCTCCATGCCATCATTTAAGATGCGAGAGTAGAGCAGGCTAAGTTTGGAGCTAATCAAGAACAAGGCAATGGATGCTCTGCACCACTGGCCATGTTTCCATTCTCTTCAGTTTTCTCCACATCAGTCTGCTCAGAAGTTCTTAAAAATTTCAAGATCCTTTGGTGCTACTGGAGATTCCTTCTTCCATTCATCTTCAGGATAGGCTTCGAAGTTAGACGTATCACCTTCATGAGATACCTTGGGAATTATGGGTGGCTGCAGGTGGGAAAATGAATAGACGAGTCATTAATTTGTTTAAAACCAAATCATAATATACGGTTTAATCAAACATGGATTGGAAAGTTCAACAGATAAAAACAAATATATGTGGTCTTCAAATACTGAACAGCCCAAACGTTTCTGGTTCACCACATTTTACATGGTGAAATTCTACCCAATAATAATCTTAGCTACATCTATAGGAACAACTGGATGGATAAATCACAAACATCCACTTGAAAGACCTGCTAAGAAGACCTACTAACTACAGCTACATAAAACGCAAGAGTGATTTTAATTAGCTCACCACCGAACGCAAGATTAGCAAAAGTCTTAGGCCACATTTAGAGGTTGTTGTATCCACGGTAATGACTATACGTAACTTACTGTTGATGGCTGGCCCCAAAAATAACAAACTGTTTTTTAAATTATGCATACAAATGCCCTGTAGTTTCTCGTCCTATTCTAATGATAAGAAATGATTATATATGGTCATTAAACCATTGTTAAATACAACTGCATTTAATCTGATAGTGGCCTAAATCTATAATCCTTTACTGTATGTCACAATAAAGATGATGATGGTGATTTTCTTAAAAAAGAACCCCAAAACAAAACAAAAAAACTAGACTGGCTGCACTTATCCAGAAAAACACATTTGAGACAATTTATACCCAAAAACACTGGGTACTGACGAACGGTAAAGCAATACAAAAGTTAACGACAAGTTCAAAACTGTAGCCACCACCAATTATTGGTGCTTATTTATATATTAGCAGTGTGTTGTTAATGCTTTGTGCCTGTCGTCCTTTGTTTGTTCCTCTACTACCTGTATATTCTCTCTAACTTATAACTTTATATACTTCATAATACTGCCTATCAATACATTTTCGACTTTCGAAAATTAATCATTGTAATTGCTTGTGTTTTTAACAGTTTCTCTGACAGATTTACGTATTGTTTGCATGCAGTTTTCTTGTAAAAGTGTCCTTTAGGTTTGGACTACAGTAGTGTAAAAAGACCATGTAACTACATAATGCAGATGACAAACAGAGCATAACTGTATACGCACACCATTTTTTCATTCAGAACATCTGCAAACATCCATATAATTAAATATGCTTTACAACCTTGTTCAGCGTCACATGTAGCTAAAACTCCGAGCTGCTCTCATTGACTAAAACTTTTGCGTTATGGAGAAGGTGCTGGCCCAGATGTTTATGGAGCATTTCCAGCTTAAATGATTTGTTAAATAAAAATTTTAATAGTGCAACTGTGTGTTATTATTTGATGTTGAATGGGTTTGTCTGGTGGAAGGTCAGACCATATTTTATGAATACATAATGCAGAAATCCTGACTGTTCTTTAGGATTGTGAACCCTATGACTTTACTAGTAAATAAATCAATAGTTGCAAATGAAAACGTTGCCACGTTTACCTTCAGTTTTCTACTCGGAACCGCTTCCCAGTCTATGGTCTTGAACCACCTGTGCTTTTTCACATCTTCGGCTCCATTCTGCGAGGTCAGAAGGACATAAACAATTACACAAATTGGAACAAGTCAGCAAGTTGACTGAAACTGGACATGATGAAAGAACACACCCGCACACTTGAGCAAGAGCAAAGACTTTCTTTCTATTTAGGAAAACAGCCAAACTAAAACCTGATAATCTAGAGCACATGGGATTGTGCAAGATTCATGAACATACACAGCAATCCATAGTGACATGTTAATTATTCCCTCACGAGAGAAATAGAAGCAGATGCAAAGAAGATGATTTTCAAAGTTTATGTCCTTAACTTGGATATTGGATATCACATTCTGTACTGCAAGTATGATGATAATATGTAGATATTATTTGGAGCGTATTATAATTCAGATAAAATGATAAGCTCTTTATTTATAGGAAAATATGTGCTCAATCTTTTATTACACTGAATCAAATGATATTTGCTAATACTGTGAATTTTTAATGTTAGCCAACACAGACAAGTATTTTGTAATATTAAACAATCACCAGGAATACATTTATTAGTGCACAATCTATAAGGTCTTACTGTATGTAATCATGAGCAAATTATGGCATTTAGAGGTAGAAATGTGCTAGGATATTTTATAATACAAAACAGTTTATTATATTATAACAGTCTGGACTAATATATTTCGGGAAATCTTTTCTAAAAGTAAAAATCAGTAATAGTAAATACAATGCAAGACCTTTTTTTAAAATCTCAAAGTCTTGGTTTTTAATAGTGACCAAATCACAGGATATTAATGACACAAAAATGTGATCGATCTTAAATTTTAGTAATGCTTTTGTAGGAAGTGAAAAATATGTTAACGTTACTAACACAGCTGTGCACCATTTATCATCACACATTAAACTTTGCATACCTGTAGATAAATCTGTGCAGTAACACTGGAAAATGCAATAAGACCTTTTATAATACTGAATAGTAATTTTTTCAACCTTGGGATTTATTCAATTATTTAGACGTTCCATGTAATGCCAATTTGTATGACTTCAGTACATTTAAATGTTAAAAAAGCAGGGAAGTTAATAATAGTAACATTCAGAATATGATGATTGTTTCCAACAGTGAAAAAAGCAGTAGGTTTTTTCACAAGTGCAAAATTAGGTTTCACAATAATATAAATCCTGCTGCTTATTCATTACTTTCAGAAAGGTACTGATACTACAAGTAATATACAAGTAAAAATATTGGAAAGTTTGTAAAGCTCTGGAGGTTGTTCCGCATGCGGAGAAAGAGAGACGAGACATTTGTGAAAGAAAAGCCATGAAACGACATCAAAGCCAGCAGTGAGAACGCCATCCAAGACTGTGCTCACATCATGGACACCACATTTTGATATTTTGATATACTTTGTGGCTAGAAAGCACAGAGAACAAAAAAGTGTTTGAGTGCTGAGACGGTGCACATTTGCTGTGAATAATCACAGGGGATTATATTACCATAGCTACAGTTAAAGGGAAAATGGAAAAGGATGCATATGCATTCAACTCCCCCAGACAGATTACATCAGTATGCCAATATGTGACATTTCTCAAAAACACTGCAAGCAGACGGCCTGCTGCCACCCCTTCACGTGCTAATTTATCAGATCCCCTCTGTTAACAGACAATAGAAAACTTTTAATGAGTAATTAATGAGTAAAACGTAAAGCAATGGTAATGTTAACCAATGCTGAGAACATATAAGAGGAAGACAAATGTGTCTTTGCCTTTATACCAGGACATCTTGTCCTATCTGTGTATTAAAGATTCAAATAACAGTTCATGCAAAAGCAATCATATGCAAAGTGGAGCAGCATAAAAGCATTATCCTTTAGCATTACTTATTCTGGTTTGGGAAGAAGGGGAGGGTCAGAGCCCATTTAGTGCAATCAGAGTGAGTAAACCCAGTTCATCAAAGGTTTGTGTTCCTCTGTTTTTGATGTTGACAGACTGGGTTTTAAACATGAGCCCTCAGGCCCTTCCACTTCCAGGACCTTGCACTTACCACCCAGACATCAAGATTAAATGTATATCTACAGTAAAGTGTAAAGACAGTACTTTGTTGTTTTAACAGTGGTATAATGACCATATATAACTTAGTGACGAGGACTTGACAACAAACTCAAACTCAGAAATCAAATTGAATGTCACGCAATTCATTCTCTAGTCACAATAACTCAGTTTTTGTGAGCTTTAGAATATCTTAACCATTTCAGCCTGTTCCCCTTCCAAAAAGTGGCTTATTGGACACTACCCTTCCAAAAAGACAATTCCTAATAGGTCATCTACTGACTGTAGAAGGACTCATTGATGAAATAGACAGTTTTACTTACCATATATAAACACTTTGGAGTTCTACAATTACAGAATGTAGACCATCTGTTCCTCTACATGCCTTGTTTGTCCACTTTACTCAGTGTCCTAATGGGCCGGACCTCCACAGGACCACCACAGATCAGGTACTATTTGGTTGGTGGATCATTCTCAGCACTGCAGTGACACTGATGTGGTAAGGGTGTGTTAGTGTGTGCCTAGCTGGTATGAGGGGATCAGACACAACAGTGCTGCTGGAGTTCTTAAACGCCCCTGGACTGAAAAAGACAATCAACCAAAAATACTCAGTCAACAGCATCCTGTAGCTTATTGTGCAACCAGCATCTTGTGACCACTGATAAACAATTAGAGGATCACAAACAACGGTGGAGAAAAATGATAAAGGTGTCTAATACACTACACAGTGAGTGAGCATAGTGTTTAAAAACTCCAACAGCACTTCTGAGTCTGATCCAATCATACCGGCACAACACACACCAACGCATCTCCTCCACATAAGTGTCACTGCAGTGCTGAGAATGCCACCACCTATATCGTACGTTATTTGTGTTGATCCTGTGGGGGCCCTGACCATTTAAAAACAGGGAAATGGGGACTAAAAGTGTGTAGCAAGACAGATGGATTACAACATGTTATTTCAGAACTACAAAGTGCGCCTGTATGGTGAACAAAGGCTAATACACTAAACAGTGAGTGTAGAAAAAAGGGTAGTCATGATATTGTTAAAGGACTGTGCATGTGTGTGTGTGTGTGTGTGTGTGTGTAATACACACACACGCACGCACGCAATAAACAGGCATCATAATGCATGTTCAAAAGTCCAAAATGTATCTTTGTGTATATCTCATTAGTAACGCAGCTTAGAGAACTTAGTAATGCTAATCAGTGAAGGTTTAAGGAATGTTCCTTTGAGGTATCATGTTCAGTTCAACTACAGATCAAAGACCCAACCACACTGGATAAGAATAAAGAGCACATCAGGTCGCCCACCTATGAAAGACTAATGGTAAACTTACCTTCATGTTACCAAGCCTTCTTGCTCTTTCAATCACCAGAAACTTCTTGATAAGATCCCTGAATGGAAAACATACAAAGAGTATGTAAGGAACAGCAGTGTAGCTCTGGGCTCTGATAAATATCACCTCTGTCCCAAATCCTAGATGTTGGTGACACCATTCCGCACAGATCAATAAGAAGTTCTATAGCTGTTACTCCTACATGGATGCAAAGATCAACACTTATGATTGTGACAAGTGTGTGGGCTATATACAGGACATTTGTATGCACTGTACATTGAACAAGTTGGGAAAGCATTGAAAATTTAAGGTGTCTCATACAATTTATTTTGACTTTTCCTTCATTGCAGACAGTATGAACCCAAAATATTTTATGTTTTGGCTGGTCAACTTCATTTCATCATTGTCAATGAACAGCCATTCTTGCATTTCAGGCCTAAAACGCATTGTAAAAAAAGATCTGGGGACTGTGGTAGCCTAGTGGTTATGGTACTGGGCTATGGACGAGAAGGTCTAGGGTTCAAATCCCACCTCTGCCACAGTTGGGTCCCTGAACAAAGCCCTTAATCCAAAATTTCTTGGATTGTACGACTGTATTCATTGTAAGTCGCTCTGGATAAGGGCATCTGCTAAATGACGTAAAAAATCTGGAATACTGATTCACCTGACCAAAATAATTGTTTCCAAAGTGCAATGGTTCATCCCAGATGCCATTGAGCCCAGGAAAGTTTGGGTCCACTTCTAAACATTGTTAACACAAGTCTTCTTGTTGCACAGCAAGGTTTTAAATTGCATTTGTAAATGGAAATCCATATTGTAGTGCTTGACAAAGGTTTGCCAGAGTACTTCCTTGCCTGTGTGGTTATATCCAGTACGGTTCTTGATGCAGTGCATTCTGAAGGCCCGGAGATAACAGGAGTTCAGTTTACACTTGGGTCTTTGCCCTTAAAGGCTGAAATTTCTCCCAACTCTTTAAATCATTTAATGATATTGTGTACTATAGAGGAATAAATATGCAAACAGCTTCAATTATTTTATTGAAGAACATATGTTTAAACATCTGTTGAAAAGCTGTAGCTCTTTTACTCATCTTTGCTCCTCAAAGACTATCGTGGGTACTGCATTTGTACCAATCATGATTGCAATCACTTGTTCACATCACTCATTTTAAATCACACCTCAATTCCTCATATCATTTTTAACCCTTATTATTCCAATATTTGGAAAAAAAAGTGTTGCAGGCTTAAAATGAAAGCATGCATGAATTCAACAAATTAAATAATATTGGCCTGATTAAACATTAAATATTGTAGGTTTATACTGTCTGCGACACAATAAACAACAAAAGTAAACATATAAATGTATAAAAAGTAAATGTCTGGTAGACTGTATTTTATTAGTCTAATTTTAATGCATTTTCCACACCGTCCCAACTCTCTCATTTGGGGTTGTACTTCCAATGCCTTGGTGTTTATATGGTAGAGGTCAGAGTTCCTGCTTAAATCGCAATCTATCCCTTCAATATTTTGGAATGCATCGATTCACATCCATTTAGCCACTAAATAATTGATGATAGCTGATGGGGCCTGGCTCATTTGAAACATTCCAATTAATCCGAAAGGTGTCCAATAGGGTTGAGGTTAGGACTCCGGCCAGGCAATATCTTTTGAGTGCAGTTTATAATTAGTCGCTGTGGTCATTTTATAGAGTGAATAAAAAATAAAAAATAAAACACAAATGTAGCTCCTTAGCCAAACATTTGCCTTAGTCATTTTAAAATATCTAATTACAGGCATGTCTGCTTGCAGGAACACATTGTAATTACACTCCAATAAATCTGAATCACACAAAGCTCCAATAATGAGTGCATAAGCATGCTGACTGTGATAGTTTAAGACATATTTGAGGACCAATGGACCACATTGTGGCTCTGAATGAGCAGAGGTGGAGTAAGCTTGTGATTTAACCAGCAGACAAAATTCAGCTCCTTCAGTCTAGGTCAGAGATCCACAAAGTAAACCCTCATGATCTGTCCACTGACAATCAATCCATCACCCTATATTTACTGCTAATGCAGCTGAACATGGCGGCGTAAAGGAAACCAATGCAACGTGTGCGCGCCTTGTCTTTCCTAAATTATACTGCCAGTTCACATCAGTCATTCCACAATGCATGTCAAGACCTTAGCTCGAACGCCTGATAATGCTTTGTGATAGCTTATCTTGTCTCCCTGACCGATGTCTGGCTGTCAAAATAGCAACTTTATAAATGCTCATGGCTTTAGTATCAGCCTTTGAAGTTCTTCTAAGTTGTGCAAAATAACACTTGGCATGTTCCAATGTCCTGATAGTCAAACAATGGATTTTATGGTCAGAATACATCATGTAATGCTGGCTGATAATAGTCGAGGCATGGCATGGATTTAAAAGAAACATTTTTGACAGGGAGAGGGACGTATGAGACCCACCACTACAAAGGCATAAAACGTTCATGCGGAAATGTTAAACAAACTGCTTGTCCCCTCCCTTTAGCAGAGCACACGCAGCAATTTCAATTCAACTTTAAGGAGTGCAGGACATCATGGCAAAGTGCCTCGTTGACCTACTTTCTTAATCCCAAGTCTCTCATTCTCCGCGCAGATGTGGCAGTTGGCTACGAATCTGCACCGTGTAAATCAAGGCCAGCTAACAGTAAAGATTCCATTCGTGCATGTAATCATGGATTTTGGCTTTCCACAGAACTGGGAGTTTTGGGACTCAAAGGAACAGTCCCATCCCATTCCAGCTGATATTTTAGTGCAAGAGAAGGTCTTCCATCATGACATTAAGGTTAAGTGGTGCAGAAGTAAAGGGTTTAGGGTTAAAAAAAAAAAAAAGGTATATCTGTAGCTGGAAGTCTGTCTTGATCGTCTGAGTATGAATAACAAGAGGATAAATAAGGTCCCACAGGCAAGTGGGCTGAGCCACCAAATCAAATTGCACCAACTGCAGAAGACCTGTAGTCTTCTAGTCTTTACATGGAATGACGAAATCCTTCATTTGCAGAAACGGAAGCTCGGCAGACACTTGGCTCTGTGGCACTCAGGTTTCTAATATGGGTAGGCATCATTTATTGTCTGCATTACATTTTGGGAATGTTGACAGAAATGGGCATAGTATGGACAGTACCATAGTCACATAGTGGTTTAGATACTTTGCATATAGTGTTTGCTATCAATATATACCCTGCTTACAATAATGAGGGGATATTCCAAAATAAATATGAAGAAATAAAAAAAAAAGGATTTAAACAAGATGATCAGAAAAGTAAATGAAAATTCAAAGAAAGTTGTTTGACTATGCAAATGAGATGCAAACTCTGTTATGGTGATTGGGTAGCAAGTGATATATTCATGGGGTGAACAGAAGCATGTCAAACTGGATGAGTGCGCCCCACATCGACTGTTCAGTAGGATGTATGATCACCCAAGACTCCCAAAACACACTGACAGTGATAGGGCATGGACAGGATCAGATTGTCCAGCAGTTCTTGATGGATGCCTCTGCCACTCCTCTGCCACTCTTGGCATAAAACGACTGTGTGACTATAATAATGCTCAGTAAACGACCCTTCTGGTCAGCATCCTGTTTTAAAGAACGTGATGTAGTTTTTACATGGTGCCTATCTGTGAACACATATATAACACAGCTTTTTTATTTCCTATTATACTTCATAAGATCCATTAAAGGGTGCACTGTATATTCAGGGTCAACCTTACACCCTCAGTAGATATTTCCACAGCTTTCTTCAACTTTGCAACAAAGCTGCTACTACAGCTAAATAATCTTTACTTTACATCACTTTCATTTCTTCTCCTTCTGACGGTTGCTGTGGTAACAAGCTGAGAAGGTCAGCTCAGTGTTTTCTATCCCCTGCCACAGAATCTTCCTCCTGGGGAATTCCCAGATGTTTCCAAGCCAGCAGTGAGATATAATGCCTTCAGCATGTCCTTCACAGAGCTGCTGGGCTTATTCGCCATGACAGGACAAAGAGTTCATCTATACGCTGCTTTTTTGGATTGAGATGAGCTAGCTGCTATCTCATATGTTTGCCCCTTGTTCAAGGTCTGCCCCTCTTGGACAGGCACTCTGGGACAGACCCAGGAGCTGCAGCTCAACATTTACAACATGTGTTATTTTGCTTATTTTAACCACTTGCCTTTCATTTGCCAGTTTCAAATCTGACTTGCCTAGCTGATTTGACAGCATAATGTACAGTTTACACTGTCCAGAACAAGCCAAAAACATGGCATAGACAGCACAGATAGTGATCTTTTTACCACTCGGATTACATTCTGACATGCCGTAAAATGAAAAGTATTCTGGTCTGCCATGTCGCCATGCTGATCACATTTCAAACAAGTTTCATCAAAGATGCTCAGTCCATGGTGAAAAAGTATTGAACTGATTGATAGAGAAAAATTGCATGAACTCTGTAATAAGCTGCATTTCTCTATGCTGCAGCTGTGTCTATCCTGAGCTAATGGGTTCACATAAGATCAGATTAGCTCACAGGACATTCTGATCAAAACGTGGGTGTGTTTTTCCTGTATGGACTGCAGATTGCCGTTTGGAGGTCACAGAGTCCAGGGTATCTACAAGTGGTCCTTGATGTGTAATTAAGCATTAGTCATTCGTGCATCGGTTGGCCTGAGCTTACTTGACGTAGAAGTCCAGATGGCGTGGAAACTCTAGCTTTCCAGCAAGGATCTTCTGATAGATGCCAAAGGGATTGTCGTCGAAGAACGGCGGGTACCTGCGGAGGGAAACAAATATTAGCAGAGGATTAAAAGTGAGCCACGTGCCTGTTTTTAACAGGAGAACGTTAATAATAACGGATCTCAAAAGGAAAAGCTGTAAATGCAAAATGTCCCATGTGTCCAGCACCACGAGTCAAGCAAAGTATCCTGATGCAAAACGCACTATTTAAACAGAATAACTTTTCATAGTTATTAGAACTCTTGGAGAAAGTGCCACTTTCAGTGAATGATCGCACTAGATAAACTTGGGAATGATTGGAGATTTTAGAACTTTCTTTGTAGAACTTTGTTTTAGTTCCTCCTTGTGATGGAAGCATGTGGTAAATGATCCTGATGTATTGATGCTAGTATATAGTGATTTGCCAAGTTGCAAGGGCATATGTAGTCCACTGTTTGCACAAACCGGATTCCAAAAAAGTTGGGACACTAAACATATTGTGAATAAAAACTGAATGCAATGATGTGGAGGTGCCAACATCTAATATTTTA